>JACM01033747.1:0-15760 GCA_000787095.1 Periophthalmodon schlosseri
TGTGTTTTCTTTTTCTCTCACTAATACTGTACAATTCAAAGCAAATTGCAGATGAACTACCACCATGTATTAATTTAAATGTAGTAAAGTAACTGTAATCTGAATACCACCAAATATAAGAGTAACTGTACCAGAAAACAGTTACTCAAAATTAATATTCTGAGTATATATTTTCGGTACATGTTTTCAGTTACTTCCCAACACTGGTCACTGCTCATGACAGAGTGTGTTCAAGGAGTGAATGAATCATACATTCATGTAAATCAGTTTGAGGTTAAGATTTGCCACCAAACGATTCGGGTCCAACAGCCATAAACCCCTGAGGCTGGTCACATGGCCTCAGTGTGTTTTATATGGACTTGTAAACTTATTTGTTTTGTTTGTTTTTTGTGTATTGCATTTTAAACAGAGCACCCGTGAAAAAGAGAGTCTGGGTGCTCTCATTGGTTCCCCTGTATAAATAAAGACAAGAAAATAAACAAGAAATGTGGACAACTCCTGAAGAACCTGAAGAGTCCATCATCATCATATAAAAGAAGAAATCATATCTTAAATTGAGTTCTAAAAGATTCATGGAGCTAATGAAGAGACAACTGCCCTTGAGTAATATGTTTGAAAGTGTTTTTCCTGTTTGGAGACGTGCAGCTGCATTTGATACGGAAGAGACCTCAAATTCCATGTGGATCACTGTTTCCAACTGGTCTAAGAGTTTTTACCACCGTTCTGACTTTGTTTTCTTTTAATGACAACACAAAGTGAAAAGAAATGTAGAGTTTCCTAAATAAGAAAATTAGTGGCAAGTTAATGAAAACAAAGATGGGCCTAAAACTGAGCCTTGGGGGACACCACAGTTTAATAGGACTTAAATTTAGCTAAAAACAAAAATTCTCACAGAAAACTACATTTCTATAAGGCATCATTGCATATATATAAATATAAATGTTAAAAGATGGTTAATATAGTGCACTGATACCCACAGACCTACAGTTTGTGGTCAGGCTGATCTGTGTTAACTGGATGAGTACAGGCAGAGCTGGTCTAAAGTGTTTGTTAAAGGCTGGATCGCTCCCTGCAGACCGGGGCTGGAGGGCTTGAATAATACATGGCCGCTCCTGGAGTAATGAAGTGGAAGTGATGGGGAGGAATATGGCTGGGGGCCCCCGGGGCACCCCCCCCAACAATGGCTGGCCTCCCCCGGATCACCCACGTTAACTGTACACACTCTCTTAAGAGCTGCCTGTACAGTGCTACAGTCCACTCCACACAGCAGCGACGCGGCGGCTAAGAGGGTTAGCTTGTCTCCAGGACTCTGCATGATTGATGAAGGAGACCAAGCTGTTTCCAAGATCCCGTTCAGAGTTCTTACGTTCTGCAGTTTCTTCTTTGACATGAGGTGGACAGTGAGGTAGTGTTTGCAGCCTTGTTTGCGGATGAGACACAGATTGCTTTGCACCCTGGTCCTGGCGCCATTGTGATTTACATGGCGTTGTGTCTTGTGGTCGAAGGAAAGATCTAGCTCTAGTTTCTCATAATCCATTCATAAGTTGGGTCTTTGTCCCTTTTAGCGTCTCTTCTTCTGCGCTGAGGGGAGAGTGTTACCTTGAGTAGCCCTGTCTATATTTGTCTGACAGAAGTGGAAGCGACAAAAACAACATATTTTGCATAAAAATTTCTAAAAAGTTTAGTTTTTAAACAAATGCTGTAAATAAGCTGGATGATAATCACACTATTTTGTCCTTGCCTTAAAACTCAGTTTGGGCTATTTGAAAGAAAAATGTCATAATTAGGACTATGTTTTCTGTAAACTTGTATCGGTCTTTTGGCATCATAGTTGTGCTTCCAAGTTAACTCTAAAAACACCATATTTCTTCATTCAGGTCTTAAACACTGCTGCTTTGCATTTGTACCTAAAACATTCCTTTTACGATTTGCCTTGATAGTTTCTTTTCATCACCATCTGAAAATAAAAAAAAAATTGTGAAAGACTATATAGGGTTGTTAATCGAGACATTATTTCCGGTTCCTGTGGACATGTTTACAATTTACTCTTTTTTTGTGACACACATCTGGCGTTAAACGGGGGATTACAGTTTATACGAATCGATTATTTTTTCAAATGTTTAGTTTGTTTTCATATCTGACAGTTTCGACTCCTCACTAGCTCTTACTCCAGAGATCGCAGTGTACGAGGTTGAGAAGAAGGAGCAAAGCTAAGCAAAGTTAGCGTTACTGGCAGCTAGTGAGATGCACACACTGCTAATCCAGTGTTACGCTAGATATTATTACATTATTTACATATTTGATACAATTTGTGGTAATTGTCTTGTGTTTGATGAAAAACAAAGGTAGAAATCAGCTGTGAACCTGTCACGATACCACATTTTGAAGCACGATATATCGCTACACAGAAATATTGCGATAAACGATAATATTGAAACTACTTTATACCACTGACACAAAGCAGAATAATCCCAGTGCACTATTTTTAAATAGAAAGTATCATTAAAAAATCTGAGTTGCAACAAACACCAGAATGAACAGGATAATTAGCCAAAGCAGTTATTTATTCCACCTTTTACAGCTCAACTCTTATCATATAAATGGCAAAAATCTCCTCACTTTTGCAAAGAAAAAGTACTCACAATAAACACTGAGGCCCAAAATGTATTTTTCCAGCTTTCATATATTGAACGATAAGTCGATATAGTGATTATCAGTTGGACCAGGAAGTGACATCATCAGTTAACATCACATTGTTACAGGTTGGGCAGTGATACTGTGGTTCTGACCAACACAGTGTACCATGAGTTACACGTTTTACACTGTTCTTAACCAGGTAAGGCATAACTGCTATTGTAATTATTCACTGGACCAGCAGCTAAACAGGTTCAAATGAAAGTTGGTTAAGAAGCATACGGCCAATTCTAACCCTGCATTTCATCAGCTGAACCTGAACTCCCCAAAGTCATTCAGTCATTTGGTATCGTCAACACCTTTTCCTTAGCTCCTTTCCTGATATGAGCCCGAAACCTGGGACGAAGGCTCCAAAAGCATCTACATGTTAAAGATGATTAAAATTTCATATATTTCAGACTTAAAAGGCAGAGAATATGTAAATGCGGCGCCGTGTGAGTGAAGGAACTTGTGATCGTAGATGTTTTTGGTCTTTTTTTGAAATACAAAAGTGCTCAGCTCTTCTCACATTAACATGCTTATATCATTATCACCCGCACTGCCCTCCCCCCTCCAAATCCCTCCAAACCTCCTCCAAACCCCTTCAAACCTCCTGCAAACCCTCTCCAAACCCCATCCAAACTGTTGACTGTATATATAAATAGCTAACCTGCTAGCCGCCGCGTTACAGATAGGAAGTGCTCATGGGCATGCTTCATTTTGTCCGTAAATTAAGATATGAACATTAATAACAAACAAATCGAGTGCTTTCTTTCCCCCGAAGTCGCTCCTGCTAGCGTTACTTTCAAAAGTCTGGATCCGGATTGGCTCTTTGGTTGCTATGATACTCGTGGTTGGAACTCGGCTGTGGGTGACGTCACACTCACTTAGTCCACTTCTTTATACAGTCTATGCTTCAAACCCATCCAAACCCATCCATACTCCCTCCAAACCTTCTCCAAACCCTTCCAAACCTCTTCCAAACCCCTTCCAAACCTCCTCCAAACCTTCTCCAAACCCTCCAAACCTCTCCAAACCCCTTCCAACCCCCCTCCAAACCCCATCCATACCCTCTTCAAACTCCTCTAAACTCCTCCATACCCCCTCCAAACTCTCGTCAAACCATCTCCAAACTCCTCCAAATCCCCTCCAAACCCCTCCAAACCTCCTCCAAACCTTCTCCAAACCCCTCCAAACCCTCTCCAAACCCCTCCTCCGGCATTATAGCTCCAGCCTCATTGTTGAAAATAATGTGTTTTTTTCGCAAAGCATCTGGAATGAATGATTGATGCGAAGAGAATGGGATCACAACCAGATAATCACGGTCTAACGAACCCAGAGCCTTAAGGAAAAAATAAGTGGAGGAATGCCATAAATTATGAACATATTGTAAATGAATATATAAGTAGAGGATTGAATATTCAAAACATTATCCAAGCATGCGTGAGGGATTCATTCTCTCAGCACAATAACACGGTGAAATTCTGGAGAATGTGTCATCTTGAGTCAATGGAAATGTAATAAATACCCGAGTTTTGAAAAAGTCCTATAGGTTCAAAACTGCATCTCAAAATATGCGAAAAGTGAGTTTGGTTCTGTAAAAATGGTTTTGACAAATGAAAACTTTTTATCATAGGTCCAAAGTTCACATGACATCACAACATTTTGGATAAATTCGGCAGTGAGTTTGCCTGGCAGATCCAGACTGATCTCTTTGTACTTTTTATACAGATTGACATGAGTCTGGTCTCCACGGTCAAGTCTGGTCAAACGTGATCGTCCAATCAGATCTGTTTATTTCAGTGACACATGTGAAACGAAAGAGCTCATTGGTCGCCTTTGATTTACAAATAAAATCACATTTCCAGTCAGATCGGTTAATTCAGTGACACATGTGAAACGAAAGAGCTCATTGGTCGCCTTTGATTTACAAATAAAATCACATTTCACTCACCCCAGATTAACAGAGTTTAGGCTTCGCTCTTTGATTCTGCTGAAATCCACCATGTTTTTCAGCCCCTGTGAGATTTTTTTCCCTTTATTTTGCCGGACGAACCATGCGTGTCCCTGATTGGCTACTCCATCCAAAAACAGGCAGATTCACCAATGCCCAGACTCACGTCTTTGTAAAGTACTAAAGAAGTGTGTGTTCTGGATCCCAGGCAACCAGTGAGTGGCAAAAGTCATTTCAATATGACGATGATGAGTTCTGCTCCTACAAGAGTTCAAAACACCTCAAGTTTGAACGAGACAATAGCAAAAATGAAGTAAAAAGTAAAGAAACTGCTTTTGTCTTTTGCGCTGCCTACAGTTCAGTCAGAATATTTTTTGGATTTTTTTGGATGAAAAAGATGGAACCTAGATATGTGATATAGTAGGAATGATCTTGCCTGGGATCCAGAACACACTTTTTCAATACTTTATAAAGATGTTAGTCTGGACATCAGTGAATCTGCCCCTTTTCAGATGGGTGTGACTGACAGGTGGATTAGCCAATGAGGGACAGGCATGGTCTGTCCATATTGGAAATAATAAAGGGAAAAAATCTCACAGGGGCTGAAAAACATGGCGGATTTCTGCAGAATCAATGAGTGAAGCCTAAACTCTGTTAATCTGAGCAGAATCAAGAGTGAAGCCTAAACTCTGTTAATCTGAGGTGAGAGAAATGTGATTTTATTTGTAAATCACAGGTGACCAATGAGCTCCTTCATTTCACGTGTCACTGAAATAAACAGATCTGACTGGACGATCACGTTTGACCGGGCTTGAGACACAACAGAGGGAGAGGGACCAGACTGAGACCAGTCTGGATTTGCCTGGCAAGAAATGATCAGAATATCTATGAACTTAATGGAACCACAAAAGTTCAGCTATGTTACTGTAACATGCTAACCTTTTTAGCATCCAGCTCTCACTAAAAACGGGCTGTGAATTTCTGGACCAACTTCTCAAGATTGTTCCTTGTCATTTGAGGCTCTGTTCTCCTTAAATTGAATTAGGTAACGCATGGTCCTGGAATTCCACCTGGGACTGATCAGTGAACAAAAAGCTCATTAGACTTTTGATGAGGCAGTTTGTAGTAAATGATTGTGCATCTAGGATAGGTTATTCTTCTTGCTGATATTCCTGCTCTGACCAGAATCGTGTCTACATGTCTACTGTCAGTATCTAAATAAGTTCTCCATTCTCAGTGAGTGGCACGTGTTTTTGTGGAGGATGTGAAGCGGATAACTTCATTTGAGCAGCAGATGAGGCCGAGACGCTGAGTCCATGTTGGAGGATATGAGCACCTTTCACAGGACAAATGGAATGCCAATCAAACTCCGGTCCACAGACGCCCGTCCCCTGTGGCCGGGAGCGTTCTGGAAATGTGTCTCTGATGTTCTGCCTCTACTCCAGGTGCACTGGGAATATTCTGTCCTTTTACCCCACTCTACACTCCCCCATCGCATTTCGAGATCCTTAACTATACATTTTGAGTTTTTTTTCTCTTTTCTAGTGGGGATTTTATGTGTGTTATGTGCAGAAAAATGTTTCAACTTAGTAAAGAACGGATCCAAAAATACAGGCAGAAAGGAATAAATGCTTTAAAGTTTTATTACAGGCAGGAATGGCTGGCAAAAGAGGGGGTGGCTGGAGTGAGACTGGAGTGAGGCTGGAGTGTGGCTGGAGTTAGGCTGGAGTGAGGCTGGAGTGAGGTTGGAGTGTAGCTGGAGTTATGCTGGAGTGAGGTTGGAGTGAGGTTGGAGTGTAGCTGGAGTTAGGCTGGAGTGAGGCTGGAGTGTAGCTGGACTTAGGCTGGAGTGAGGCTGGAGTGACACCAGAGTGAGGCTGGAGTGAGGTTGGGGTGACGTTGGAGTAAGGCCAGAGTGAGGCTGGAGTGAGGTTGGAGTAACGTCGGAGTGTGACCAGAGTGAGGCTGGAGTGAGGTTGGGGTGACGTTAGAGTAAGGCCAGAGTGAGGCTGGAGGGAGGTTGGGGTGACGTTAGAGTAAAGCCAGAGTGAGGCCGGAGTGAGGTTGGAGTGAAGTCGGGGGGGAGCCAGAGTGAACGAGACCAGAGTGAGCCTGGAGTGAGGTTGGGGTGACGTTAGAGTAAAGCCAGAGTGAGGCCGGAGTGAGGTTGGAGTGATGTTGAAGTGAAACCAGAGTGAACCTGGAGTGAGGTTGGGGTGACGTTGGAGTGACGTTGAAGTGAGGTCAGAGTGAGGCCGGAGTGAGGTTGGAGTGACCAGAAAAACATGGGACAGTGGAATGGACTCACACAGGCCTGACATAACAAACAAAAGCACATACCACAAAACTAACTTAATAATTACACTTCAGGCTGATTTTCCCTAAAACACTGAACTGAAATGAGACTCAATTCAAACTGAAGCTGTTTCTGAACCTTCTGGAGCATTGACAAAGGTCTGAGCTTTTTGTGGAGCTCACTCTCCTCTGTTTTGGCCTCTGCTGTGTGATCTAATTATAAATGGTAACACGCTCTGCACAAAGGAAAATCTAATTCCCCGCCAAATCCTGCCTATATTTCTTCCTGGTGAAAATCAAGAGCAGTGAAGCCGCTGATGGAGGCAGGACTGACCGACGGTGGGCTGAGCGTTTGGTGACAGTTCCAAAGCTGAGGCCAAAATCACTAAAATGACTTGTAATTAAGTAAAAAGCCCAGATGGAACGCCCATAAAAGGCCTTTTCAAACTTTGTACAAGCTGATTCTGATTCTTTCCAGAATTAAACTAAAAGGTTGATTTGAAAATGAGTTGTTTACAGCGTTCCAGCCCATGAGCGCGATAGTTTCCGTTTATCAGATGGTGGAAATAATAAATATATATCGTTAATATACTTAAACTTTGTGGATAAAAATGGGGCTTGTGCTTTGTTGTGCTTTGCTCTAAATTCATCAATACAGATATGTCGCTTTTTCAACCTCTCCCAGACTTAAACACTTCAGACAGGCCTCCACTGCTCTGGGTCAGCTCAGGTTTTCAGTGTTGAGAAGTAACTGAAAACATGTACCGAAAATACATACTCAGAATACAAATTTTGAGTAACTGTATTCTGGTACAGTTACTGGCGGTATTCAGATTACAGTTACTTTACACTAAAAGAAATACATGGAGGTGCTTCATCTGCAATTTTGGCTTTGATCTGTACAAAATTAGTGAGAAAAAAATATAGAAAACACAGCTTTCAGTGTGTGTGTCTGTGTGTGTGTGTGTGTGTGTGTGTGTGTGTGTGATTTTTCATCTCTAATTAGACATAAACAAACAGAGCAACAAAAATAAAATAAAATAAAATAAAATAAATAAAAACATTTGTAAAATTATGCCATTTTTCCACTAAAATATAATGTAACTCAGTGTAAAAGTATTCAGAGTATTCAGAATGCAGTCGTCTGATTGGCTCGTGTGTCAGAAGACATTTTTCCTGCAGGTATTCAGTATTCTGTAACTAAAAACATCTGCAAAGTTTTCTTATTATTCATTCCATAAGCTGACATGGCTTCTTAGGGTGTCCAGGGTGTGTAAATGTGCACGTGTGTGTGTTACGTGTGTGTATGTGTGTGCGCCTTATATAATATTGATCATTGTGAATAAAAATAAAATAAATCGATAAGTAAATTCCCATCACTGACGTTGCAGATCAGTGACACCAAACCAACAGAACCAGACAGACCTTCATGTGTTCTTAGTTGCATCATGCTCCACAGACTCAGATAGAATCCTCTTAAATTAAACTATGTTCTATAGAAATTCCAGAGACGTAGGCGCTTCCTCGTGACGGCTTATTAAAACATGACCAGCCTTCAGTCGGTAAAAGGTGCTCACTCAAGGGAGCGCGCGCACTGTTTATTGTTTGATTAATTTGCTCGGAGGAGACCTGAAATTCCCCCTCTCATGAATATGTGGATGACAAGTTATCTAAACTACAGGGCAAAACGATTATGCTAATGCCAGGTTGTAGTCATCAATCATCTCGTGTCAATGTGGTGTCAACGCATCACGTTCTCCTTTCCCCCCTCTGGCCAAAACACTGCGTCTCCGTTTGTGCGTGTGCGTCAGTGTTTGCGGCTTAATGTGAAGAGAATTGATCACAGTCTCATTACGCCTCGGGGACTTATGGGTGCGCTTAAGTTTGGATCTAAAAGCCGAGACGGAATTTATTAGGTGAGTTTCCTAGTCCACATCTTGACGCGCACACGCGCGCACGGCCAGGGCTGACGTCACAGAGGCGCTTCTTAAAACCAAAGCGCGCCTGGCGGAGATGTGCGCTTTGATCACACACGCACGGAATCAGAGCGGGATCTAAGGACAGAGCCGGGGACCTTCAGTCTCGCAGAGGCTCCGACTCTGCGCGTAAAGCGGAACCTTTGCGCAATGTTGCCACTCTGAATGACATTAGTGCCGGACCATTCGAGGGAGTTTGAAGAACTGCATTTTAAGTACCGCGACTTGAGTCCAAAGTGAGCGCGTGTGGGCGCCGGATGCTGCTGAAGTGGCAGCGCCTTCGCCTTTGGTATCAGCTCCAGTATGGCTTATTCTCAGATGGGGTTTTCATACCCGACAGCGCCACAGGTAACAATTAAAACAATATTAATGACACCATTTTCCAGCTCATTCTGTTCTGTTTAATGTCATTCGAAATGCACATGGCTGTGTTTTTCTAACTTTCTGTTGGTTGAATCTCGTGAATTCTCATGTTCAGCCCTAAGAGCTGCTGTTGAGATTTTGGGCTTTACAAAAATAAACTGAACTGAATAAATTGAAAATTGAGTCGTGTTCTCGGGCCGGCCATATTGTCCTGAGTTTACCTTTCATTAAAACTGTGATAAACTCAAACTTATCAGCCCCTGAATATACCCCATCAACGGGGTCTTACTTCTGACCCATCAGTCTATAAGATACGACTCTGTTTATTAAGTATGACATAAGAAGGTCTAAGGGGTAATTACGCATGTTTGTTTTGTACACTTACTGTTCTGTGTGTAGTTTCTGATGGCGTCCAGTCCTCTGAGCGCGTGTCTGGAGCCGTCCACGCCCCCGTCCCACATAGTGCAGTGCTCCCCGGGACATCAGCTCACCCCAGGGTCCGGCGTAAGCGTCTACACCGAGCCGTATCCTAAGAGGCAGACGTACTACAGCAGCGGCGCCAGCGACGCCACCGCGCTGTACTCCAGAGTAAGATCTGCACTTGTGCACTGCGCCCTCGCCCTGCGTTTATTCTCTTTCAACAGCACAATATTACAGCGTCATGTGTGTTTCAGGGCGCACCTGAGCCAAAGGATGGAGCAGCCTCCGTGGGCTCCTCTCAGACACCGGCCTATTATCCCTATGAGTACACGTTTGGACAGTATCCCTATGACAGATACGGGTGTGTTATGGATCTATACAGGTTTATGTAAATTAAGAACAAGGGACATGAACATCAATTCTGGAAATGTGCAGTTAAATGTTGTATATTTTTCTGTATGTTATTACCTGATCTGTTTCTGAAAAGGAAAAAGCCATGGAACGTTTAAAACATGCTGCACACACACTTCAGAGTCTGGACACTCCCTCTCTCTCATATATATGTATCTAATGTAGAAAGTAGTAAAAATAAAGAAAAAAAACATTGAACGAGAGGGTGTGTCCAAACCTTTCCTTGGGAGCGTATATATAATGTACTAATATAATCCTTAGAGGGTAGTGTGTATGTGCATAATGTACTAATATAATAGAGGCACACGTGACCTGAACTGTTCCTTCTCTGGGTGGGGCAGGTACAGCTCCTCTGATGGAGCCGCCCGACGGAAGAACGCCACACGAGAGACCACGAGCACGCTGAAGGCCTGGCTCCAGGAGCATCAGAAGAACCCCTACCCCACCAAAGGAGAGAAGATCATGTTAGCCATCATCACCAGGATGACGCTCACACAGGTCAGCTGCAGAGGGTTTGGTCATTGCGGCCCATTTGTTGAAGTCTTCCAGAACTGGTCAGTATTTTTATAATTTTGGCTGCTTTTCTGGTCCTGCTTTGGTTTGATCCTGGTCTTCATAAACTGTCAGGGGTGAACCAGAGTTAGACCCAAAAGCAGACTGAGACAAATGCATTTAACAGTTTTGCTGGAGGGAGTCAGACCGAGGAGCAGAGGTGAGTAACTGGAGTGGCAGGTGCTGACAGGTGCTGGCAGGGCCGAGGAGCAGAGGTGAGTGGAGCTGCACACAGGCTTTAGAGACTGAACAGAAAAACATACTGGAAAAATACTGTTGCAAAAAG
Organism: Periophthalmodon schlosseri; assembly: GCA_000787095.1. Taxonomy (NCBI): domain Eukaryota; kingdom Metazoa; phylum Chordata; class Actinopteri; order Gobiiformes; family Gobiidae; genus Periophthalmodon; species Periophthalmodon schlosseri. The sequence goes on from JACM01033747.1 coordinate 10,931, forward strand.
AGAGACTAAGTTTTCACCACGACAGATGACTAAACGATCTGGAGAGATGTGGAGAAGGAGCCACGTTTATGTACTGCTCCTGGTGAGAGCTGGCTGCAGGTGGGCCGTCAGACTAAGAACTTCCAAACAAGGACAGACAAAAAGGGGAAACAGCAGAGCCAAAACCAGAACTGAACATAAACATAAACTTTTATTCCTGTTTTTATCCCCAATTTCGCTGTGCTTCGTGTAAGTGTGAACACAGCTACAGTTCACGTTTGTTCCGTTCCAAAGGTGTCCACGTGGTTCGCCAACGCACGCAGGAGGCTGAAGAAGGAGAACAAGGTCACATGGTCTCCTCGCGCCTGTAAGAGCTCCGACGACAGAGGCGGGGACGACAGTGATGAGGCAGAGAAGCCCCTCCCACGTGACCACGACACGTCAGGTAAATCTGGCTTTGTACAGTCTGTGGTCCACATGAAAACAGCGTATTTCCAAACCAGAACATGCGTCTATGGGCCAAAGTTAGATAAGAAACGATGGAATGATGGAATGATTTGGACTGTGAAGTTTATACATGTATCAACGCTTAGGCTTTTTCACAGTAGTTAGTTAGAACCACAGACTGTATAAAGAAGTGACTAAGTGAGTGTGACGTCACCCACGGCGTTCGGCTCCAAACGAAGCTCATCGAGGCCAGAGCAGTTATAGCGGCGAATTTGGAGCCAAGTTCCAAACAACACCTCTTAAAACAGGAAACTGAAGTTGCATTAAACCAAAATTTTGCCTTTATAATTATCATTGTTAATCATTTTAATCGTTAACTCTTTCAGAGCAGCAGTGTGGCGATGTGCAGAGTGACCTGGAGGACTTCGACCTGCTAGAATCCGACGCTTCCGATTCAGAACCTAAACCTCCGTTTCTCCGTGAGGACCCGGACTCCGCCCCCCCGTCTCACAACGCAGACCCGCTACAGGAGCAGAGACTGTCCCCGGACTGCCACGCCCTCACCCCTGTCCCCCCGCAGACCGCCTTCTACCCCGAGCTCCGGAGCGCCGGCGGCAAGCCCAAAATCTGGTCCATCGTCCCGCTCGAGGAGGAGGAGCCGGACTACCCATCGTGCATGCTGTCCCGCGCAGGCTCCCTCTCCCCGCACTACACCTCCAGCATGGCTCTGTCCAAAGCCGAGCGGCAGCAGGAGTCGCCCGTGGCAACGCTCCGAGAATGGGTGGATGGAGTTTTTCACGGGCCACCGTTTCTCCAGGCCAAGTCTCCAGGAGGAACGTGGAAAGTTCTACAGGAAAATCTGACAGACAGTAACAGGACGCACGGACCACTGTGAACAAAAGTGTTTATTTATCCAGGGCATCTGAGGAACATGGATTCTTTCAGTGCGTGAAGAGTGACATTTGCAAGCGTTTATTTATTTCAGTTGAGATTTTGATTATATGACCACGTTAACTGAACCATGACGTTCTGTTTTAATGGCATGCTCCGTGTGTCCTAGAATCCACTCAACAAAAGCTGCCAGTTTTGCAAACCTTTAAGATGAGCGAGTTTAAACAACATAGTAAAAGAAAAATTCAAATCTGCCAACTGGACAAAACGTTGTAGGAGTGAAGACGTTTGGCTGCTCGTCCAAGTCGCTTCTTCAGTTGTGGTCAGATTACAGCTGGACACTGCCTTATATCTGTCTGAAGGGAGGAGCTAACGACACTGAAACTAAAAAACACCTATTGTTTACAGTGTCTATTGGCATAGGTCTATTGAACACTAAATGTGAACTGAGTCATATTTAGCATAATCATTCAGGCCCCTAATGGGTGTTCTCTCATGTATTAGCATACTGGCTATTAGCATACTGGCTATCCCCCTTTGTTTAGATATAGGTCTAAGGACTGAACTGAAGAAGTGGCTTGGATGAGCAGCGAAACAACTCCTACAACTTTTTGTCCAATTACAGATTTAAATTGTTCTTTTACTATGGATCAGACCTGGACGACTGAGGGTTTACACAGAATTTAAACAACATTTCTTATTGAAAGCAGTTGGTAAATACATTATTTGCATGTAATAAATGTTACAGTCGCTGGCAGTATGACGAACACAGCACAGAGTGTTTTTGATGAGCTGTCCTGAGTTTACACAGGAGCACACAGAAGAGAGATGTTTCCTTTGGCCCTCTGTAGATGAATGGACCAGTGTGTGGATGTCTGTCGGTGTGAGCTTCCATGTTGCTATTGTCCAGAGTGTTCCTGCCCAAGGCCCATCGTGGTCACAGGAGGGTCTGGCCACCGCACAGCTGTGAGGAAACCCTTGGACTGTTTGAGAAAATACATAAAAAACAAGACTGTACTGGTTTGCAGATGTTCACTGGCAACATTTGTCTAAGTCTCTGGATGGTAATAGATCTGAGTTACTGTGCACTAAAGTCTATATCCTTCAGTTTGATGCCACATGTGGGCCTTACTTTAAACGGACTTATGCAGCTGTGTACACGGATGACTCAGTTACGTTTACACCGTAGACTGTATATATAAATGGACATAGCTAACTTGCTAGCCGCCGCATTCCGAATAGCTCCAATTCACTTTACATTGAGAAATTGCCCCCCCCTCTCTCTGTACCTGCTGCTGTCAGACTCGTCATTTTGGTCTTAAATGTTCGTATTAACCCTCTACATGATCCTGGGGTTTTTATTTTGCCATTTTGTCTGTAAATCAAGATATGAACATTAATAACAGACAAATGAGATACTGTCTTTCCCCGAGGTCGCTCCTGCTAGCGTTAGCAACAGGTTTGATTGACAGTGTTGCTAAGCGCTCACTCCCTGTTAAACCAGCGGTGCGAGTGAGAAGGGGCATTACCTTCAACAGCCTCGCACCAGATTGGCTCTTTGGTTGCTATGATACTGGCGTTACCTTCAACAACCTGGCTCTGGATTAGTTCTTTGGTTTCTATGATATTCGCGGCTGGAACTCGGCTCCAAATTGGCCCCTATAACTGCTCTGGCCTCGATGAGCTTCGTTTGACTGAAGCCGAACGCTGTGGGTGACGTCACACTCACTCAGTCCACTTCTTTACACAGTCTGTGGTTTACACACCTGAGGAGGACATTTTGTGATCACTTGCACTGCAGCCTGCACAGGCACTGAGTCACTCAATAAAAGCTGTATTCTGGTAAATCATGAGGTTTTTTCTTGTTGTGAAAATCTGATCATTCACAAGTTTTGGTTTTCTGATCTGTTCTGATGTTGTTTCCTCGTCACAAACAGACCTGGAGTTGTGTTTTGTTTCATTCTCACATGTTTAACACACAAACCCTGCAGATTTGATGCGGTCACTGTCTCGGACTGTTGTGGTGAAGAAGGAGCTGAGTCCAAAGGCAAAGCTCTGCATTTACCGGTCAGTCTATGGTCACTCTCACCTATGGTCAGGGGCTTTGGAAAAGACAAGATGACGGATACAAGTGTTTAAATGGGTTTCCTCCACAGGGCGGCCGGGCGGGGGGAGGAGAGAGGGGGAGGAGCTCGGTCACACGGAGGAGCTCGGAGTAGAGCCGCCGCTCCTCCTGAGAGGAGCAGCTGAGGAGGCTCAGGCGTCTGTTCAAGATGCCTCCTGGACGCCTCCCTGGGGAGTGTGCGTGTGTGCGTCTATGTTTCTGTGTGTGTCTGCGTGTGTGTGTGCACGCGTGTGTGTGCGTGTCTCTGTATGTGTGTGTGTGCATGTGTGTCTTTCTGTGTGTGTCTGTGTTTTTGTGCGTGTTTCTGTGTGTGTGCGTGTCTGTGTGTGCGTGTTTCTGCGTGTGTGTGTGCGTGTTTCTGTGTGTGTGTGCGTGTCTGCGTCTGTCTGTGTGCGTGTTTCTGCGCGTGTGTGTTTCTGCATGTGTGTGCGTGTCTGTGTGTGCGTGTTTCTGCGAGTGTGTTTCTGTGTGCGTGTTCTGCGTGCGTGTGTCTGCGTGCATGTGTGTGTGTTTCTGTGCGTGTGTCTGCGTGTGCGTGCGTGTTCTATGTTCTATGTGTGTGTGCGTGTTTTTGCGTGTGTCTTTCTGTGCGTGTGTCTATGTGTGTGTGCGTGTTCTATGTTCTATGTTCTAAGTATGTGTGCGTGTTCTGCGTGCGTGTTCCCGTGTGCGTGTGCGTGTTCCCGTGTGCGTGCCCGTGTGCGCGCGGGGGCCCGGGGGCGGTCACAGGGGGAGCGGGCGCTATTGAGCTGTGACTAATTGAAACACACAGAGGAGGGCGCTGCTAAATTGTTAAATCGATGCCACTTCCACACGAGCTCCGGATATAGCGGCAATCAACGACGCGTCTCTTTTCATTAGGCCACTTCAGAGCGTGTCGACCCGGGACCGGAACCGACCCCCTCCCCCCGCGCGCGCGCCGACAGATCCTTATCCACTCCGCCGACCCGCCAAAGCAACGAGCCGCGATTAGACACTTTTATTATCATCAAATGCAAAAGAGAAGACCCCGCCAAAGCAACGAGCCGCGATTAGACACTTTTATTATCATCAAATTTGCGTCAATTCCAGTTATTAACCCACAATTTTATCCGTTTACTCGACAAACTAACAAAATCCCGACACAAAACTGTTTCTTCAAGTCCTTTTCTGGTTTAGGAACATTGTTGAAGTATTCATCAGACCAGAGGAGGATCTGCCCGGGCTTTGTGTGGAATTAACCATTTCAGAGTAAATAATTGAACGAGGATTCAAGAGAGGATTTCATTGTTTCTGCCTCATAAATAAATCAGATCAGAGATGATAAATAATGACATCTGACTTCTTATTTCTGTAAAGTTTTTCTCTGGCCCCGTCACAGCGGGACAGAACTCAGAGTGTGGAGGGGA
>JACM01038755.1:0-10278 GCA_000787095.1 Periophthalmodon schlosseri
GCGGAGTTTAGGTGTTTACTCCCACTTGCAAAATTGGCGTTTAACCACGTTATACTCTTATCCTCTCATCAAAAACATACCTGGAGTTGTATTTTGCTTCATTCACACTTGTTTCATTGAGCAATTAAACCAAACTCTAAAATGCTCCTTTTGCATTCTGCCCAAATTGTTGCGTCACAGGTAAAAATCCAAACTTCTTCTGTGCAGTTTCTAAGTCCTTAAACCATCACCGGACTCATTCTCTCTATTAGCATAGCAACCACGAGGGATAAGAGCTTAATTTGTTTATTTACTGGTTGTAGCTGACAGCAGAGGGCGCTCCAACACCTAAATGCCTCATCAGAAACGGAGGTGAAGTTTATAAAGCACATTTTCCATATGTTTAATGTCATACTGTGGAATATTCTAGACAAAGCAATAACACCTCAATGGAGACATGCAAGTGGTGTGTTTTTTGAGGTGTTTTTGTTTTTTTTTGCAGTGAAGAAAATGTATTTAAGCTATGATGAAAGAAATGAAAGAAAACAGAGACTCGTCCATGGCGGTGCTTTGAGTTCCGCTAATGGCGCTTACGTTTGAGAGAGGTTCGGATGGAAAAAGTGAGTCCGGTTGTGGACTTGAAGGAGTTGGATGGATGGTGTTTTTCTGTTGATAAAAGCGGTTTGTACGAGCTGTAATCCCATAATCGCTGCTCCATCTCAAGATGTTTGGGACGCGCATAAGGAAGGATTCTCCCAAACCCTTTTCCGTCTGATTTAACCTGATCTCCGTGAAGATATTTAATTTAAAATCACTCGCTCGGAAAACCCAACCTAATTTCATTTGGCTTCAAGAATGAGTTGAAAACAATGATATTTTGTATTCGAGGGCATAAAGAAAGGCTGTGTAAAAGCGAGGTCAACAGTGGGGTTATCAAACGTATCGAAAATCAGATTCTAATCGATGCTAAAACCAGTTTCGAAACTAGATACTCATTTGAGCAGGTATCGATACTCACAAGTCCCATTCACCTTTCCTGAATATCTTTAGAATGATCTATGAAAATTTAGCCGATATTTAGCACTGATAACTAGCTGTATCTTTACACAAACATACAACAAATTATTTTATATAACACATAAATACATGTTATTATTTTTGCAAAAGTGATTTGAAGTTAACTCGTAAACTTTACTATAACACACATTCTTGGACCTTGCTTTTAAAATCTTAAAGTTCCCATATTACACTATTTTCTGATCTTTGTTGTAATGTTGTTTCCTCGTCAAAAACAGACCTGGAGTTGTGTTTTGTTTCATTCACACGTTTATAACATGGCTTAAAGCTACAAGAGTCAATTTTGTGTAATACAGGATCTTTAAAGGTGTTGTGTAAACAGGAAAACTCATTGGATTAATTTAAACCTGGCAGTGATCCATTGGAAACAATTTGGGCCAAACCGTTTTTGTCAAAATGAAACCTAACTTGGTCAAAGGTTGTGGTGCTCGTTCTCTTCCTCCAAATATTAAAATGAGTTTCATTCGGTTTCCCTTTCGATCCGAGCTGCATCACAGACAAATATAACACAGAGGGACTATTGATGCTTTACAGTGACATTACACTGGGGGGGTTCTCGATGCATGTCTATGGCGGAATGTTCAGCAATTACCTGGTGACACATTTGCAAACAGCCGGATACGTTTTTAGATTGTCTGAAAACTCAAGAAAAAAATACAAAATTTATTCAAACAACACATTTTCAGGAGCCTGCGATCAATCGGAGCGTTCACGGTCCTGTTTAGGAGTTTGATTTTCAACAGAAACGGTGAGAGTGACTAACTGGAAAACTGTTGGCTAACGCTAGCTAGACTGTGACTGTAATCTTTTGTGTGGGAGACGTGTTTAACGGCACAAAATCTCCTCACCTGTCGTAGTTCCAGCTAAGTCGGTTCTTTGTGGTCAGATAGTGTTAAATTAAAGCTCCGATTAAAGTAGAACAAAGCTTCAGACAGAGGAGCGCCTACAGTTAGCATCACGCCCACAGGGAATGTTAACGACATCAGCTGCAAAGTATCAATACCTTAGAGATGCTACCTGTGGAAGTCAAGATCTGGAGATGGGTCCTTGGGTCTGGAGGGTGGGTCAAATTTATGGGACATGAACAAATTTTTACTTTTAGTCGTTGCACAGTTTTAGAAATAGATTTGTTTACATTTACAGGTCATATTTTCAGTTGACACCTCGAGAAGTGAAGACAAAAAGGGTTGAAAGAAATGAAGATTCGAAGTTAGTTAGTTTGAAAACTTGGGGCGATGCTAACTGGAGGCACTGCTCCGTCCGAAGCTCTGTTAGAATTTAAACTGAACTTTATTTTACCACGATCTGACCATAAAGAACTGACTTAGCTGGAGCTACGACCGCTGAGCTCATTTTGTACTGTTTAATGAGTCCCTTTCAAATAATATTACAGTTACATGCTAGCTAGCGTTAGCCAACAGTTTTTCAGTTAGTCAGTCTCACCGTTTCCGTCGAAAATCAAACGCCTAAACAGGGCCACGCACACTCCTAATGACTATAATACTTATTTGGCAGTGTTCGCTAACGTGTGCACTGTGCCACCACGGTAACTGCTGAACATTTTGCCGTAGACATACATGCAGCCCCCAGCGTGACGTCAGTGCAAAGTATCAATTGTTCTCAAATAAAAAAAGTCATTAAGTAAACATAATTGTATCGGAACAAGCTCACGCAACACACCTCTTCCTTGTCTTTTCTTCTTAAATTTGAAAGGTGTTTACAATTTACACTCGCGTGAACCTCCGCCTGACCCGCTCCACACTCACTTTTCCCAGAGTCTCCCCTTTAGCCCCGAGTCACTCCAAGTCCGCATAACTCTGAGCTCATGAAACGGCCTGAACAATGACTGTAAACTCCAAACGCACGGGTTACTGGACGCCGCGGTCTCCCTCTTCAAAAGCTCCGCGTTCCCATCGCGTCAGACTTTGGTACGTCGTTTTTACAAGTTCTCTCCGGCTTTCACCTCCTTTAACCCTAAACCTATGTCCTGCTAGTGTTTTTGAGGCTTTGTTTAGCTTTCATTGTAAACCTTTTGAACTTAACGGACCTGCACGTGATTTTTTCCATGTATCTGAGCAAAATGTGTCTTGCCTCAGTACAGATATATTGTATAAGCAGTTCTTCAGGTCAAAATGAGGCCGCTGTGTGCTGTTCACGTCTAATTATAAAGCGTTTTCATGCCAGAGAATCAGGAAGTGCACTATTACCATGGTAGCTGTTGTTGTTTGCTTTATCGTGACGGCAAAACTCCACTCTGGTCTCCGGAAGATGTGAAAAACGCTTATAAACTCATCACTGTGGATAATTATGATGTTCTGAACGAATAAGGTAAGTGAGGAATAACTTTGGATCACTGCAAACTGTTTAATACGAACTAAATCAGTTTTTCCAAGTTTGTAAGACAGTAAAAATCAAGTACAGAAGCTTTTGGGAGGGTAGAGCGTCTTGCCCAAGGACAGAGGCAGTATGGATTAATTTAAGGAGGGGATTGAACCACTTAGCCTTTGGTTGATGTGCAGTTCAAGTGTAGCAGGGACATGGAAAACTATTTTATATGAGTTTATATAAGTTTTTGTTGTTGTCTATGATACTCGTGTTGAATGATCCATTTGAACCTGTCATTCTTAGGGAACGTTGTCAGATTTAAAGGTCCACTAAGTAACTTTTTTCGTAGATGGTCGCTCTGCCAACTGCTTAGCTCCGCTGAGATGTCACTGCTTTGCCGGGGAAGTTCCACAGTGTGGCATTTAACTTATCTATCTCCACGGAGACAAACGTGACGTCACCAGTGCATGTTTTAAAGCTTTTGTCTCCAGCAATAAAAACATGTATTTGAATAAACTACAGAAGACTCCGTGCAAAGCAGTAACATCTCCATGGAGACAAGCATGCGGTGTACCCCACCTGGAAAAGTTACGCAGTGTATCTTTAACTGAAGTGTGCGTTATTATATTATTATTTAGTGTCTGAATCCCTGTCTCTTTTGTGTAACTCCTCGGATACGTCTCGTCTCCGGCCGTTCCTCTGCTCCTCTTCCAGCCCGCAGTCCCTTTCAAGCAGACGCCAGTGCCTCCAACCAATGGGTTTAACAGAAATTATATATAGAGAGAAAAATACTGGAGGAAAAATGATAGAAGAGGAGATACATGAAGTACAGAGGAAAGGAGGGGGAGAGGGCTGAGCGATACCAGACCGGCTTTGGACTTTGTTTATTGGGCTCTGACTCTATATATATCTATGAGTTTTATTCAGCTCATTGTGTTTATACTTGTATTATATTGTCCCACTGATGCGTATTACACAGAGCTTTGAAATATGAGGTGACGATAACTGGGAGAAGAATAAAATTAAATTATTATGGTCCTGCTTATTCTTGAGCACTTACACTTTTCTGTCTCTATGTTATAGTAATTTAAAGGTGTCTCTGTGGAGATGTAATTGCTTGGCCTGTAATTTTCCACACTATGGCATTAAACTTGTCTATCTTGCATTTTTTCTATTAGAGGTGTTTTTATTGCTGATCCCATCCTGATGGTTATGTTTAAAAAAAATCATTTTGTCCTTTTTATTACAAAATTAGCGTTTTATTCTAATAAGACAAATAAAAACCTAAATTGTTTATTTACCTGACATTTCCAGGTGGTAGGACTTCCGTCTGGGTCAGAAGTGTCACTGCTGCGACGTGTCTCTTATCAGCTGTTGTTCCCAGGCGAGCTCACTTTGGCAGATCTGGCAGATCTATCAGCCTGACCATGTCTCGTGGTGGTGTCTCTGGAAAAGTGAGTGTGAACCAAGGTAAACGCCCCTTGTCTCCGTTGGTGGTCTGTGGACCCCACTACCTGATTTCAGAAGCTTCTCGTATCCAGAAGAGCACAACTAAAGATGGATACGAGAGACAATTGAGACTGTCAAACTGAGCCCGTCTGGGAACAGCAGCTGAGACACGTCACCACAGTCAGCTGACACCTCCGACGAACACCGAAGTCCTACAACCCAAACATGCAAAAAACAGCTTTTTACACTATTTGTCAAGATTAGAAGAAAACAAAAAGTTTGCTAACCTGGTGCTGCCTCCTCCTTGTCTTCATGGAGACAGATACATTTAATGCCATACAGCGGAACAAAAATATACGGACCTCTTCAGTTTAGTCGGTGTAAAAAACTCAAATCTTTCAGCTTGTCATGTTGACGTATGAGTCATGTCTCATTTTTATGTATTTTGTTCGTTTTTAACTGGACCTATTTTGCTGACTTGACTTTTCAGAGCTTTTAACCATGTCATATTTGTTCCCCCTTCTCATTTACCTTCTGAAGCTGTATTTAATCAGTGATACACATAGGATTCGTGTAGCAGTGTAGTCATGTTGATATAAATGAAAAAAAAATCCGCTACTGTCTCGCTTGATGTGCAGCTATCGACCGGAGGAGCCGACAGCTACACGGCTCTTTGTTGTGATGACGTTAACGGCGACGTCAGCTCCCGTTGGACTCCTCAGTTTTCTAACGCCGAAGTCAGTGGATTTGTTTCTTTTATTAAGTCGTTTTAAATGAATATTGTGATTTAACATGCGCAAATTATAACATAATGATCCACAGATGTCAGAGATTATAACTATAGAGACGCACAAACGCAATAGGTCTTCGGTAAATTTCACCTTTTCTGAAACATTTTTGCCTGCGGTTTTCCATATTTGCATTGATGATAAAAGCAGTTGGTGTCGGGGCTTGTCGAAGGTGGAAAAAGTCATTCTTCCTGACAGCCGTGTTAACACAAGACAGACCTCCATGTCTAAAATCAGACTAGGGTTTCACTACGGGACATTTTCTGGGTTATTTAAAGTGCAACTCAAAGCTCAAAATATATGTAAAAAGTCTCGAGCTTTGCCGCACTGTTGGCGTTGTACCGTGGCTCCCTCGGTTTGAAATCTAAAGCGATTTGGTTGAAGACTGGACCACCGAGTTTAAATGCAAAAAGTGTGTAGATCTGGAAGCTGTACAGAAATCATGCTGGATGGAAGTACGATTTTGATTTTTAGGGTGGCTAGCGTTTCTGATGGAGGCTCGGTTAGCTTCTTGTCTGCACCGAGAAGTAAAAGTTTTGCCCGGAATGTTCCGCAGTATGGCATTTATCGCATTGTCAAGAGGAGGCAACTACCAACACGAACTGTTTAAACGGTCAAATTTATAAATCGCTTTTCTACCTTCCAGTCACTCAAAGCATCACATCATCATCTCATTCATGCACCAGATAGATGTGACAAAATAGGGGTTACGTGTCTTGCTCAGGGACACAAGGCAACGCATTTATCCCCCGCACCATCAACCTGTGGCGCTCTACCAATGACGCTAGGGTGGGATTTGAACTGGCAACCTTCAGATCTCCCAACTGAGCTACTGTTTTGACTGACATTTATATCAGAGAACATGTGACCTGCGTTACATAAATATCTTTACTGTCTAAATATGCAGCATAAATATAATTCCACGACAACTTCACAAGGTTAACTGCGAGATATCGAAACGGCACTGACACGGCATCAACAAATGAAGAATCACCGATTGAAATGACATGAATATAATTTAGATTCTTGCGTACGAGCCTCTGCTGCTAACTCTAGCGGGAGCGACGTTGGGGAAAGAAGGCGCCTGATTTGTCCGTTGTTAATGTTCATATCTAGATTTACGGACTCAAAAGCGAAATAAAAACCCCAGGATCATGTAGAGCGGGTTAATACGAACATTTAAGACCAAAACGTCGAGTCTGACAGCAGCAGTTACAGAGAGAGGGGCGATGGTTTGAGTCGATGGAGCCAGAATCGCGCCCACGCTCACTTCCTCTTTGATAGCGGCGGCTAGCGGGTTAGCCATGTCGGATGGAAACAGGGACACAGTCGTACTTGTTACGCGCTTTTCTGGAAGTATACGCATTTTATATGGATTTATTTCACACCTTGACAGTTTGGACTTCCTCTTCAGCGTCATGTGATGTTGCTGTGACGTGCTCAGCTGATTTAAACGTGTATTACATTTGAAAACATTTTAAACGCGACGCTCAGCTGATTTAAACAGATTTCGGTGCCGTCTTCCTACTCGGAGCCGTAGGACGACAGTGACAACGACATTTAGAAGCCTTTATTTGCGTAAAAGTGTATTCGCTCGCTTCAGGTGGTTTTGATTTAAACGAGTAAAAGTTAAAGCGCATTTTGGAAGGTGGAAACGCATTTAGCCGCATAAGCTCACAAAGCTAATGTAAAAACCACGTGACCGTCGGGCTACATACCTGCACTGGACTGGAGTGGACACAGGCGATGGACAAAGCCAAAATAATCCTGTCATTTTGGTTGTTGTTGGACCAAAACTGCACATCCCAATTTTTGACGTTCGAGCTAAAAACTAAACATGTTGGCCAAGTCATGACCTGCTCAGTCTAATCTTCTGCTTGTACTTAATAGAGTAACTCGGGGAGAGTTTTTGCTCATCCAGAGTTGTTGAAAGTTGTGGGACTTCAGCGGCCGTTCTTTTTCATTTCCAGCGCAGTACTTTGGCAAAGACTGAGGGGGCAGGCTTTAGCTTTGTGGCAAAACATATCTACAGCATTATTACAGTTTGAAGAACCTGCTGACGTTTGGACACGACACAAAAGCGTACGGCAAACGGGTAAATAACGGAGAAAGTGCGTCTCTGGCCAACGCCAAACCAACCAGATACGTGCCTGAACTTAGACTGTATAAAGAAGTGGACTAAGTGTGACGTCACCCACGGCGTTTGGCGTCGGTCAAATGAAGCTCGTCGGGGCTAGAGCGGTGATAGAGGTGAATCTGGAGCCAAGTTTTATATTTGGAATTCCGACTTCATCTGTCATTCATAGCAACCAAAGAACCAATCCGGAGCGAGGTAGTTAATAGCAAAATAAAAACACGAGGATCATGGGTTTAAATGAACATTTTAAGACTAAAATGACGAGCCTGACGGCAACAGTTTTCTAATGTAAAGTGAACTGGAGCCAGAGTCGATGGAGCCGGAAGCGCGCCCACGATCACTTCCAGTTTTGAAAGCGGCGGCTAGCGGGTTAGCTAGGTCCATTTATATATACAGTCTGTGGTCGTGACACAGAGCAGACGGCCGCTCCCGTAACCAGGTAACCAACACCCAGTTAAACGCTCAAACGCTCGGATGGAAACACGGACACAGTCGTATTTGTTATGCTCTTTTCTGATGAATTTTGGAAGTATACGCATTTTATATGGATGGAAACGCGGTTACAGATTCTAACTGGTTCAACTATAAACCGCTGTAATCTTTTTATTGATTGCTTTATGATCCAGGACACCAGACCAAAAGTCACCTACATCTGCAAAACTACTGCGTCTAGACCTGTGAGAAGAATGAGGGATATTAAAAACACGTTGCCGATATCGTTCCTGTAGTTAGCAGTGTGCAGTCTCCGGCACCGCTCGCTGTGCCGGGTCCAGGGTTTTGATATTGAATACAAAGCGTTTGGACATCTGCAGAAGAAGTAGAGATTTTGATAGAGACGTTTGCTTTTCCACATGAGAGCGATAGCACGGCTAACAGGTTTCACAGCGGCGTTTACTGTCCCACAAAACAGGGCTGTTCAAAGTCAAGAAGTCTATGTTAAACGCATTCGGGTCAGTAAAACGCCAGAGTTTTCACAATACCTCGTTGGTCAAATACATCATTTTTGTTGAAAATAAAACAGCTAACTGGGGCGACGGATGCTCGTCTTGAGCAGAAGCTTCAGAAAATGTGTTGTTTAAAGTTGTATGTTGCACAAAATTGACTCTTGTGAGGTTTAAGTCGTGTTGCTACTTCATCAAAAACAGACCTGGAGTTGTGTTTTGTTTCACTCACACTTATTAGTCTGTTTACATCGCCAAAGTCTCTCAAAATGCTCTGTTCCACGTTCTGATGTCATGAATTAATAGTTTTCAAGAGGAGCACTTTCTGTATTACCATGACATCACAAGGTGGGACAGAATGTTTTCAGTTTGAGAGAAGAACTCAGCCTAAATATGCAGGGTTCGTGTGTTAAATATGTGTGAATGAAACAAAACACAACTCCAGGTCTGTTTGTGAAGAGGAAACATTATAACATAACATCGTCTTACATTACGCAAATTGACTCTTTTGAGCTTTAAACCATGTTATAATGTTGTGACCTCCTCAAAAACGTACCAGGAGTTGTGTTGTTTCATCCACACATTTTTGAGAAACCCTGCATTATTCGTCTGTCTACATCTCCAAAGCTCAAAACGCAACTCCAGGTCTGTTTTTGACGAGGAAACATTATAAAACAGATCAGAAAACGGCGTCGTGTGGACCGTTTAAACCTGCGTTGTGGCCTGGTAGCACATCAGGTAGCGTTAACGTGCCCTTATCCGAACAGAAGCTGCTTGTAAAGTGCCGAACAATGTGCCAGCGGCGTTGACTCCTGACCCGCTCTGGATGTGTGGTTGGAGGAATGCGGCGAGCTGGCCCCGCTTTCCGGCTCCCCCCCCTCCCCCTCCCCGTCATCTCGGGAGGCGACGTGACCCAGACATGTGCCGCGTTAACGGGCCGCGCTCGGGGCCGTGGGGGGGTTCATTAGCGAGAGCCGCGTTACTGTACCAGAAACGAAACAGGAGGTTTATGTGTGCGGAGGTGGCTCTTACAGTCAGTGTGTAAATCTGGCACGGGACAGTTTAGGCCCGTGGTACTAAAGACGTGTGCTGCCGATCGATTGGTCGACTCAAAAGGGGGCGTGGCAAAAGCGCTCGAAACTATTACGTGTCTCTATGTATCTGACCCGGAGGTGGAAGACGTGCTCAGTTTTGTTTGAAGTTTTGTTTAAAGGTGCACTGTGTAACTTTTCTGGTAGGGATACGCCGCTTGCTCGTCTCTACGGAGATTTTCGTGCTTTGCCTGGAATATTATGGCATTGAAACTGTAGTGTGCAGGTCAGATCTGTGGAGGTCAGAGCTGTGGAGGAGGTCAGATCTGTGGAGGAGGTGTTCAGGTCAGATCTGTGGAGGAGGTGTTCAGCTCAGATCTGTGGAGGTGTCCAGGTCAGATCTGTGGAGGAGGTCAGATCTGTGGAGGTGTCCAGGTCAGATCTGTGGAGGTGTCCAGGTCAGATCTGTGGAGGAGGAGGTGTCAGGTCAGGTCTGTGGAGGTGTCCAGTTCAGATCTGTGGAAGAGGTCAGATCTGTGGAGGTGTCCAGG
>KN477800.1:931-29392 GCA_000787095.1 Periophthalmodon schlosseri
CTAGAAATCTAGGGGTAATAATGGACTCAGACTTGAACTTTAACAGCCACATCAAATCAAGAACATCTGCAGTTTTTTACCATCTAAAAACATTGTAAAAATCAAAGGTATACTGTCAAAATCAGATTTGGATTTGGACCATGCACTTGTCTCCAGTAGGTTAGACTACTAGGTTAGAGTAACGTCCTGCTCACTGGCCTCTCCAAATGAGCGTTAAGACAACTGCAGTACATCCAGAACACTGCTGCTTGGGTCCTGACTAGACCCAGGAAGTATGTCCTGTGCTCAGGTCTCTGCACTGGCTCCTGTGGCTCAGAGAATAGACTTTAAAGCAGCTCTGCTTGTTACAAGTCTCTACATGGCCGAGCACCAAAGTGCATCTCCCACATGTTAGTGCCATATGAACCATCTCACACTCTGAGGACTTCAGGGACCGGCCTCCTGCTGGTGCCCAGAGTCAGGACTAAACATGGGAAATCAACGTTTCAGTTTTATGCAGCTAAAACTTGGAACAGTCTTCCTGAAGATGTAAGACAGGCCTCTACTTTGACAATGTTTAAATCCAGGCTCAATATGGTTCTGTTTAGCTGTGCATATGACTGAAACGTTTTTATTCTGCACTTTTCTCCTTTAATGTTAATTTTACGATGACTATTTGTGATTATTTTATGTTTTGATTGTTGTATTGGGATTTTAATGTCTTTCTTATTCTGTAAAGCACTTTTAATTACTTTGTGTACGAATAAACTTGCCTTGCCTATTTAACAATGCATCAGGAATGTGCTAAAATGTGCCTGTAAATGTCTTGGTTGAGGTTCAAAAATTGCACAAGAATGGACAATAATCTTAACTACAAAGAGCAGACATATGACTTTATACACTTTGTTTGGGAGATTACACCAGACAATATGTTTATAGATGATACACTTAATATTCAAATTTTGCATATCTCCAAAACAAAACCAGTGATATTGTCCATTGTCAATATATCCTCTATGTTCGATATCAAGAATTAGCAAATAAAAGAAAGCACAATGATTGCTTTTTTGCTGTGCTTGTGTCTGCTATGTAATAATAATACTATAATCTATGACACGCATGGATCATTATGTTATAATTTGCATTTTAAAGCGCAATATTAAAAAATATCTAAAATGATTCTAAAATGATAAATGATAATAACGGTAATAAAAGAAACAAGTCTGCTGGCTTCCGCATTAGACAACTGTGGTGCCCAGTAGGAGGTGATGTCGTAGTAAACCTCATCACAACAAAGAATCGGCACCTCCAATGGATAGCTGCAGCTGATTTTTTTTTCATTTGTACCAAAATAGCACTGCCAAATCCTGTGTGTAAGAAAATACAATTGGAGAACAAAGTAAGTAGAGAGCAGTGGGCGTATGCTGGTGACGGTGAAAATGCGGATGGATCAGCAAAATAAGCAATTAAAGATAGCTCAGACATGCACGAATCACTACAAATACAACTTTGGAGTAAATCTTGATGGGGAAACACACATAACAACTAGATATTAAAAGCTCTAAAAAGTTGATTTTGCATAATTGGTCTGCTGTAAACAATATTTAATTTTAGTTTTCCAATTACCTCTATGAGAATGATTCAAACTGTTATATTTTCACCTTGAACAATGGCTCATAAACACTATTTTATTAGCTGCATTCAATTTGGTTTGATTTCATTATGAACTCATCTACATAGCGTTATTATTTATCCCCAAATTCAATTAAACCTGCTACAGCGTATAGCCCGGTCCAGTGATAGTGGCTCCGTGTCTCTGTCAGCTTAGCCGAGCGTGTAATAAGCTCATTCAGTGAACAGCAGCAGCATCAGCAATGCCAACATCAGCTGTCAGACAGGCCCCCTCCCTACACTAACTCCCCACTCTGCGGCTCAAACTAGCAATTAGCCCAGTCCGATGTCCGAGGGTCCACTAGGCTGTGGGAAAACGGATAGATTAAATAGATGCAATTGTTCTCAAACATCAATCAAATGTTAACTGAAGTCAGAAATGCAGAACTAGTAACATTTGGTACAATAACACTGAGATAAAAATTTAAAGGTGTACTATGTAAGTTTTTTGCTTGAAGGTCTGTCATCAGTTTGTCCCCACGGAGAAGTAATTGTTTGCCAAGAATATTCCACAGTATGGTATTAAATCTCTCTATCTCCAGGAGGACATGCAGGGCCAAGCTACAGGTCAGATATGTGGAGCGTCGACTCTGCTCACAGTAAGAATATCTTTCAAGGTATTTTTCATCAGTTAAAACACATAATATTCTGTTACATGTAATTTTTTAAATCAAGTACTTGCTTGATTGCATACTGGTTAGAAACTGCATTTTGTTGAACTGTACTTGTACAATAACAATAAAGTTGAATCTGATCTATACTTGAACAAATGTACAAATAATGCCATACTGTGGAAGATTCCAGGCATAGCAATAAATTCTACATGGAGACCAGCAGGTGGTCAGTTTTATTTTAGACATGTTGGTTGAATAGTCTCGACCAACAGCACAATGGCACTTGCAATGGAGGGAGAATGGTTCTTACTGCCAACCTTGTCTTTAGAGGTTTTAATATACGGTGCATTATCAGAGTCGCTGTTTATCTAGTTTGTCATGAAACAGCTTTTGAGCAGAATCACAAACTACCTCCAGGTAAGATTCTGGCAGTTAAACATAGACAAATGGTCTAAGGAAGAAGATTTATTAGAAAACACTTAAATATAATAAATGATAATAAATTATGCCAAAATGAACTACTAATTTTCTTCACTATGCAATTGTATCTCATTTGTATTGTAACCTGGGGCCTTCTACCAAATTGACTCAAAGCACCGAACAATAGAACATAATAGAGCTTTTCAAGTATCATTATTCAATTACGAAGTAGCACAAAAGAAGGGCATTAAATAATTAGCGCTTCTTGCTGTTGATGATTTGTCATTGGCAGAACAGTATGATGAATTCAATCTTCTCAGAACTGCTGATCACAATGAAGAGCATATGAGACCAATTACAAGCCATTAAACTCAAAAACGGAGTGGTAATAGCTTCCAAGAGAGTGTAAAAGTGAGGGAAACGTGTACGTTCTCATGGGATTTAAAATCATCTGAACTATTTAAAACTTGTATGGAAAAAGAATATGCCACAATCTTCTCTGTGACATAGACGGCTTCTCCAGTGTCTTCTGATGTTCTTTATGATTTTTTCATCATACTGATGCCAACTTTGAATTTAATTTAATTTGTAGAACAATGCAGACATAAAACCACATGATTTTACTGACATGGATTGGCAGTAGATATCTTGATTAAAAATCCCGAGCTGACGATTATAAATGACTGAATCTTGAACTTAATTATGTAGAACTGCTTTAAGGAAACATTACTCATTACCCTGCTTTGAAGAAAACAGATCCACCAGTTCAAGCTAACTTCATAAAGTAAATCACTTCAGAGTTCATTGTTTCCTATTGACTGGATTCAACTTTTAGAAGTTGTAGCTTTTACACAACTTCCCTGTACTTTATATGGAGGCTGGTGTCACCGCCTCTTCCTCTAAATGAGAAAAATTGGCCTAAAGTGGCCAACTGGATTTAGATCAAATTAATATCCTGGCAATGAGCGAGCACTTTTCAGGCCACAATTAGTGCAGAAGCTCTCAGTTCACTTTGAAAGTCTGCCGTAATGGACAGGTGCAGATGGAACTAAACATCACTGGACTTTAGAGAGGTGCAGGAGAACTTTTAACAAAATGTTAGTTTTGTTAAAAGTGAGGAAAAAAATAAAACAGTTAATCTCATGTTTTTTCACAGTTTTCATGTACTTTCTTCAGCATAAATATCAAAATCTCAAATTTCACTGTAATTTGTCTGAAAAACGTGGTCATTTAGATACAGATATATTATTATAGGTTATATTATAGGTGATTCTCAGATTCTAGAATTCCAAAAAGTAAATGAACAAATGCTGAATCTGATTATTTCCCCTAGTGACTAGACCCTAGAACTTGGTACAACAAAAATTTGCATTTTAACAATATTCATTTAAACTGCACCTATCTGTATTAAATATTATGAGACTTGTACTCATTTGTCTGTGATGGTTGATCTTAGATAATGGCTATATAATTTACACACTTTTGTACACCTGTTTTGATTGTACTAACAATATATACCTCTATGCAAAGAACAAAATGACAGGTTCTTAAATATAGGAAACACTCTGCAATAATAAAGATAAGATATTTAACAGATGATTTTTGTAAGCTCTTATACAATCACATTTCAAGTCCATGTTATCTCCAGAATCCAATGTTTTTATGTATTCATACTTTTATTAACACTTAACATTATCTGATCAGTTATTAATCTTTCATACAAGATATCTGAAGTCATTTTTGCTTAACCATATTTTGAAAGTTTGTCCAAATTCGCCGCAGAAAGTAGGCCCTAGTCCACATTCCATAGTGTTTAAACTTGTACAGCTTGTTTCCCTGCACAGATGTGATTGCTGATGTCTGTTTATGCGATGGTGGAACAGACTCCACTCCACCTGCCCACTCAGAGCAGTCCAACACATGATTTGACACGCAGCCCGCGGCGCTCATTTAAACATCAGTCCTCCGCCACAACTAAACTGGGCACATTTGAATTGGAGGCGATAAGAGCCAGGATCCACGGAGGCCAGTGCCAAACCTGTCATTTACTGTCAGTGGTGTGGCTAGGCAAATGATATAAACACATCCACAGTTGTCTTCGGACTTATTTCAAATTCAGATGATATTGTGAATTGCTGTCAACACTGCTACTCTACCATTTGAAACGTTATATTATCCACAACACTGGGTCTGGTGGTTGTGGAGTAAAATAGAAAGTATGTTATTTTTTTACTTTTTGAATTTTGCCCAAAATGAATTGCCACTCAGAAGTCTGAGTTTGTTCACTGGCTACAAGTTCCTGAAATTATGGTGCAATAAAGTATAATTATTTTTGAACATTGTACCGGAGTACCCTTAAAGGGCCTCTAGCAATTTTTCCCAAATATTTGAGCAAAAATTGCCTTTTGTGCCTATAATAAATTGCCGTATAAGCAGCTCTTGTAAAAGCAGCTCCTAAGGTCAAAATATGTCCACTGCAGACACACTGTCTGCATCTAATTAGAAAGCATTTAATTGTCCCATAATCAGGAAGTGCCCATTAGCATGCTAGTTGTTGTTAGTTTTACCGTTATGGCACAACTTCGCACTGGTCTCTGAGAGAGCTTATCATGGTGAATAATTAAGATGCTCATGAATGTGAATAATAACCTTGGGCCACTGCAAACCATTTACAATTTTAAGGCAGTAAAAATCCGGTACAACACCTTTAAGTTTAAAAATGCTATTATTTAGGAGAAAAGCAGTTATAACTTCCTCTTATGTGTTCCCTGAAAGCTTCCTGGTTTGGCAAGTATGTTCATCACAAACATTACATACATAGTTCATAGCAGTTCACTTACCAGAGTAACTATTTCAAGTTCAAAATAGCTGTTTGAGTACATCGTGTTCTGTTATGCAAGAACTGAAAGCACTCAAAGCTGTTGTTTAAAGAGCATATAAAGAATTGCAAGCAGCAATCAGAATTAAAGCTTACATTTTCCTTTGAGTGTATTCCATATTCTGTGTATCATGTAGCGGCCAATATTTCATATTATTCATTAAAAATGCAACATTCTACAATTAAAACTTAATCCAGAATTCTGTTAAAATGCACACCTAAGCCGACACACATTTTTATTGTCTTAAACCCTCTATTAAGTTTTAAAATCAAATCACAGAGCTTCAATGCTTGATGAGTGAGTAGGAGAAGCAGACAGCACATTTCTTCTCCTAAGTACTTACAGTGAAATTCTGGTTGGCCAGTGTCACCGGCTGGCCCTCCTCTGTGTAGTAGGTCTCTGTGAAGTCTGGACTGAGGAGCTCCCTGCAGAGACAAGCGACAAGAGTGATTAGAGAAGAGTTAACACAAATGATGGCGGTAAAATGGGGTCTGAGCAGCAGGTAGAAATGACACTGAACGAACAAAATGGCAGTTAAGGCTACAATTGACAAAGTGGCTTCAGGCAAGGCCATTTGTTGCTGCAATGTGTAGAGAAAGTAGGCTACATAGTGGATCTGCATTATATGTTATTATTGTAATTTCAGTGATTCACAATACTGCTGCAGTACAATAAAAATCTTCAGATATGAGTCTTGTTCAGGGCGGGATGGTCTATTGATGCACTAAGCAACTCTCTTTTCCATATTATCCTCATTGTTAATATTTCTGGTCTTATTTTCCAAATGATAGTTATAAAACTTGATTTATATGGCATGTGGATCCATGTATGGCTTATTGCAGAACATGTAATCCCACACAAACATGATGTAATATTGGCAGATTGAACACATAATCATTTGACTCCTGAAATATTAAAATGATCAAAGTACTTTTATTAAAATGTGTGGTATCTACATGAAATGCATACAGAGGCTTAAAATGTTATGTTAAATGAAATGTCAATGAAATGGGTATTCAGTACAGTAGTCAAGGCTATACTTTCAAAATCTTTTCAAGTGTACCTGAGTATTATTAATGATTTTTAAAAGCACTTGTTTTTGAAGCTCAATTCCAAACAAAATGGGTGACATTTTTCATTTTAAACGCTAGTTACTCTGTCTCTCTATAATTATTTTATGTCTCTGGCTTGCATCATCCGTAGATAATGCAATGATACAATAGATTGCCCAGAAGAACCTTGGGTAGAACATTGTTGCCATGTTGCTAAGATAATAGCATTACCTGATAACATTAGCTAATCCCATTAGCTAGACAAGTGATGGACAGCAGATGACCCTGCAGCGGCCCATGATAACAATGAGTACTTCCTGCATGCACAATAAACAACACGGCCAGGAGTTTTACAAAACTACAAGCAGGTTTTACAGCTCAAACTGCCTGAACAAGAGTCTGTGAAAGTTATTTGTACATTTCACGAGAGGTTGTATCGCCACCCTAAAGTGTTCATTAAGTTAAGACTGAGACATCAATAGCTGCGTAATGGGCAGCCAGTCTATAGCAACACTAGAATGAATAGGCTTTGTTTTCTATACTGATCACACAATGAGCCAACACTCTGAACAGTCCCTAATCATCCTATTGATCTTCCAACATCCACCAAGACAAGCACAAGAGTAACTTTAGTAGTGCTAAGGAGTTCTGGAAGACTGGAATACATGATGAGGAGCTGAGCTAAACTTTGGGTCCACATCAGCAGGTTTTCTGGCTTGTCCCAGTTAAAGGGGGTTTCTTTATGTAATATTTAAGTAGAAAGTAAAAGCACTTTGAATAAGAATGGCATAATAATGTCTCCACAGCACGGGCTGACAGTTTGATAACATTACAAATGCTCTTGCATGTCCAGTTTAAGCCCAGAGGCACCTGTGCCTGGGGCCTCCACTGTCTTCACAGTTTTCGCAGTCTTCTTGACGTAACCTTAGTGCTTATTGTCGACCACTTTCAAAACAGCATACAGCTTTGTCAGCAAATACTGGTGTCTTCGATGTTGCCTCATCCTCTAAACTGTGAATATTGAGGCCCACATAGAGGTGGATATACTGTATCTCTGCATTTTTAGGTACAGTTTCTGTAGACAAACCTCTTCATGCTAGGTGCAGTGCTGACTCAGAGACCATTGTTTTTAAAATTGATAACCTGGGCGATGCTGAGTCACAGATTGATGCAGCTATTTCATAGGCATTAGGAGCTTGTCTATGAAATAGCGTAGAAAGTTTTTAGTAACAAAATTTAGTAGTGAATTTGTAATGCTTTCATTTTTGTGTGCACCTACCCAGGGACTACAAATGGAAAATAGCTCTTTGCTAAATCTGCTGCAAAGCATCTTCTCTTTTTATAAGATTAATGTGTTTGTACATGGTCTGACCCTGATAAATAAATAATAAACTAAAACTTGTTGGCGACTACTGGTCTATAACTCTGATGCCTTGTGTTTTTGTTGCAGTTGGCAGAACAGCAGTAAGTGGGTGTGCGAGACCTTGTTATATCAGTTAACTTTAAAGAAATGCTAAGTCAGACAAAGCTTGGATGATATGCATAGCTTACTATTGCTTTCTGTCAAGGCCTGTATCATTTTCTGACATTGCTGAGCTCGCCTGCAAAAAGCATAATCTCCTCCAAATGAAATGTTGGATCAGCAGCGGCCACGCCTCTTTCAAGTTGATCGAGCTGGGCTTAGATAAGAGCGAGATACAAAGGAGAAAACTTCCAAGAGCCTTGTAGTGATGGCATCAAGCTAGATCCATCAGTACTTTTCTTATCTTATGCTAATTCTTATCGCAGCCATGCAAACTTTACTTCTACACTTGTGTCCCCTGTTCTGCGCAAAGACAGACTGCAAAGTAGAAGGAATAGATTTGTTGTCACCCTAAAGGTCATTCTATGCAAGGTGCCGACACACTTAACATTCACAATCTGCTGTTTTTTCCCCTCCAAGAAAGTGTTTACAGGTTGAAAATACAACAGTTGCATTTCAATATCTAGATACAGTGCTAATGCTTTATTTGGGGGCAAAATATGACACTGTCTAATTGTCTGATGAAATTGTATAAGCTAGCCATGCCCCACCTAATGTCCTGACCAAATGAAAGTAGTCTCAATCAGATTAAATCAAGACAACTGTAGGTCTATAGTACAGCAAAAGTACATTTTCATTTTCTGTCCTAAAAAGGTCACCATATAAGTCACATGTGGTGGACCTATTGTAGCCTGCCGAACTAAAAGGTGGCATTCATCTTGTCCAGGGACGGAGCAATCACTCACCAAATGCTAGAATGTCCCTGCATGAGCACTGGACTTGCAGCTGCACAGTGGGATGCCATGGGACACTACCTTCAGTCATACTGTATCTGACTGAAAAGTGACCAGACAGCACTCAAAGAACAAACCAGGTGCAAATGGGCAAGGGCAAAATTGAATGAACTGATGTACCCAATCTCCATCTGGTCCCAGGGGCTCTATTGTATTATTCACTGAGCTAAGTCATAATACCTGTAGAACATAATCCACCTTTCTCACCTTTTTTACTGCTCTTTCGAGATAAATTCACAAAGCTGGTGTGTCTAGACTATAAATATGATTCAGAACCTTCTTACAGACTAAATAAATTAAACTAGTGATAATAATTTTTCAAGTAACCTTCAGCCGACAAAGTATAGTTCAAAATAGGGATCCAAGAACCTACACAAACAAGTTCAATTTCTGCTTAATTATATTGTAATGGCTGGAAGTCATTCAAGTCAAACACCTAGTAATGAGGTGTTCATAATGTTAACATACCAAAACATGTATAACTTTATTTGACCTTTTAAATATTTGCACATGATATTAAAATCAGTTATTGGAGTGTACAGCTCAAGCCAGTAAACCAAACACAAAAGGTTAAGGTTACATTTTTAAAGACTACACAAACATGACTGTTGATTTGACAAGCATGATGGCTTCATAGTCTGGATCATTTCAGAGCAAAGGCCTGTTGTTGACACTGCGTCTCCGTGCACAATGCTGTGCTGACTGAAATCAGGTCAGAGAGTTGGATATGGGAGACAATTGATTTGTGTTGCATGTTTACCATCTCACAGCTTGACTCATTTTGTCTGGTACATTTGGAACATAACAAATGGTGGGAGCGGCCTATGGAAGCAGAACAGAAATCCAAAGTACATCATATTCTTACACTATGGTGACTGCTGGCCTGGACCATTTCATTTTGATCACATTAAAGGGCCTATATTGCTCTATTTTCTGATCTATGTTATAATGTTCCTCATCAAAACATATCGGAATTTTTGTTTTGTTTCATTCACACATGTTTGACACACAAACCATGCATATTTAGCCTAAGTTCTCTCAAACAGAAAACACTCTAAAATGGAAATTGTGGTAGGTGGAACAGAGCATTTTGAGCTTTGGAGATGTAGACAGACTAATAATAAAGGATTACTCAAACATGTGTGAATGAAACAAAACATAACTTCAGGTATGTTTTTGATGAGGTAACAACAACAAGAATCCATTCTGTGTAATATAGGACCTTAAATCATTTCAGTACTTGCTATACCAAAACAGGTGACCAACAGAGGGCAGGAGAGTGCTGCTCTGTTGTGCTCTTTTGAACATAACTAAAACAAAAAAAACTTTTATTTTTGCTATGTGGCTATTTTAGTACAAAATGAAAACTATTTCCACATGTTTTAGAGAACACATTGGACATGGAAGGTTTGTTGATTGCATGTGTAGAGTTGAAAAGTAGCACCAGGGCAAACAACTCAATGTTGTAAAAGAACATTTTCCATGATACAAGTAGGGCTGTAGTCGTTTTGCCGATTAATTGATCAGTGTCTTGGTCACCAAAATTTGTATAAATCGACTAATCATTTTATTTAGATTAGAAGTTAGTGAGTGTGTTAGCTGAAGATTTGGTATTTATTTATTTATTTATTTGGTATGTAAAAAGGCAGATTAAACTCATGATTCACAATCTGTCTTTATATAAATACATTGTTTCCTAGTATTCTCTCTGTATACTTATTTTGCATGAATTCCCATGCAGTTGTAGTCTTGTGAGTGCAGTTTAGGCCAAATGCTTTTTAGTCAACTAATTGATAGGGAGGATATGTCTTTAATCGACCTAGAACTTCCTTAGTCGAATACAGCTATGGATACGAGACATTTGCACACGTATTGCCCAGATCTTACATGTGTCTATAGATCTGTCTTGTACAAAGAGGAATAAGCGTTGTACTGCAGGATGTGCTCTCATTTAAAATGTGCCATGGATTGTGTGTCGTGGCTCATCAGCTGCTCTGATAGTGAATAATTAGACAAACACACCCAGACCTCTCTCTCTCACACCAGGAGCGCCGTCCGTGAAACCAGGGTCAAACTTCCATTTCCATCAAGATAAAGAATAGTCCCAGGCTCGGCTCTGGTCCTCTGATGAAACACTAACTAATGAGGTGGGGATAAACAGCTGGGATCAGTGTGGGTGGAGGCAGTGTTTTCACTCAGCTCTGGTGAGAAGGGAGATGGAAGTGCAATATTACAGTAATAACAATATCAAAGGGATTCTCAGTCGGATCATTCGCAGGTCAAATTCAACTGTTGCGTCTCAGCTGTTTGAACATTTCTAGGAACAGACTGATAAAATGTGTCATCGAGAAGGCAAAAATAAAAGATAAGATGGAAGGCAAAAAAAACATCTAACCCAATTTGACAAATAGCTTTTAATCTCAATAGCACCAAATGCTTTGGATCATTGTCGATATATGTTACAAGACCATAATACGGGTTGTCGTCGCTCTGAAAAGGTACACAGAGGAACTTCTCTGGGGCGTTTGCCACCCGCTTGTCTTCAAAGAGATGATATTGCTTTGTCTGAAATATTCCAGAGTATGGCATTAAACGTATGTATTCAGTTACACTTTTAATGCTTAAAAATATAGTTAAGTACAAGTACGAATATGATATACAATATACAATGTAATTTTGCCCCTAACATTGAGAAAGTCCAAGTCCAAAATGATCTTTTGGTTGCTTTAGTAAACCACAGCATGAGGCATCCTGCAAATGCAATGTAATTGAGGTTGGTCATAACACAAGCTATAGTGAATCCAAGTTGTGTCTTGTCCTTGTTTTTAAGGGTCAGTAATTCCATGGTAGGATCGACTGTGTGGTGGGGTGTTATTTTGTAAGAGAAAACATCTCAAAAGTAATAAAAGTTGTTGCTGTGGACAAACTTGTTTCTCCAGATCAGTGTGACCTGGGTCCTGTCCACTGCACTATGAGGTAAACAGCGTGTTTACAACAGCAGAGCGCATTAGAAAAACAGGGCCATTGTGTGTTATAGCTGTCCAAACACACGACAAGACAATGGCAAAAACCTATTGAAAGAGAAGGTCTTGTTGAGCAGAAGTGCCTCAGGGTGCACAGTGTAACAGAGGGAATGTCCCAGACCACTGAACGGATCCATTTATTTAATTTCATTATCATTTGTCCAGTGACATGAGGGCTCATCAACACAGAGGATGGAAGGAAGGAGGAATATTGAGATTTAAAGGGACACTGTGCTGCTTCAGTTAAATGTTTTAGTCCTGAGATAACCTCGACCTGGACTCAACTCATACACCTTGAGTCAAGTTCAAATGTGCACTTAAAACAATGTCGTGCTCTATTAAAACATTTCAGTGATGTAATAAAAAATAATAAAAACAACTCAAACATACTCAAAATATAATGCATAACAAGTAAAATTCTCTTTAATGTAATATATCAAGTAAAATATAAAATAAAATACAAAAAAATGAAATAAGATAAAAAATAAAATTGAGCAAGTCACGTTCTCAAGAAGTTCTCAAGGAATAGATAATTCCACAGATGATTTTCTGACGTGTGGGAGGCTCATTCCCAGCTCAATAGAACGAGGATTTAAAGGGATGAAAGAGTAGAATGTGTTTGGTAGTATGCATATAGATATCCTCTGGGATCAGAGCACATTCACTGGTTCACTGGCAAACCATCAGTCTAACATTCACACTTCACTGGCCTGAAGTGTAATCTACAGGGAGTGATCTGTCGCTATAAAAAGATGACATTTAGATATTTTTTTTTTACTATTATTATTAAATTAAAGTTACTCCTTTCATTATTCAGAACAGCTGTGACTTTTAGGTAGCTATAGTCTAAGGGAGCCATTTCAAGAACTTGTTAGTTAATTACTTCAGGATAATTGTCATTAAAGGGCAACATTTCTCAGGTGGTATTTTGATTATTTATAATTGTGTCACCACAGAGCCTAAAGTGTAATTTTAATTAGAATAAGTAGAAAAGAATCAAGATGACTGGCCCAAATGAAATACACCAACATATAAACCACTTCTGTTATTGAGATGTTGTAATATGATTCAAATTCTAAAATATAGAAGTGAAAGCTGAAGTTACCCGGTTTACACCTTAACAGTCATCTGTGATATTACTATCTTAGTTTCATACACTGTTTTCTGAGAATAGACCCGCCTTCATTCTCTGAAACACAGCAGTGCCGTTCATGTGTGAGTGGTTAACCCAAGATCACCTCAAACTGCCACAAACCACGGTAAAACCGGATTTGGAAAAAAAAAAAACAGATTTGATGCTTGTGGTTACCAAGCAACCACCATATTGTGCTGTGTTGTTGATAAATGTATTATGCAAAAGAAGAAATTAATTTGTTTACTGAAAAGCAATCCATCACAACAGGTTGTTTTTGTGCTGTGTTAAGTTTTAATAATTGCCTATAAAAAATCATATTTATCACAAAATGGCAATATCATGAGGTGTGCAATGTTGCACTAATGTTGAGATTTGTTGTAAAGATAAAGATATCCTCATAATTGTTTTAATTAGATGAATTGTAGATTAGGACCCAATCTGAACAACAAACAATCTGAAAGCAACTTTATTACCAGCGCTAGACTGTGCAAACTCTGTTTATTTTTGAGGAGAATATAATCTTGGGGGGTCCTTCAAATGTCTCATGTGGAGCTTAAAATCAGCTGCCACCTAAAAGGAAAGTGTACCTCTCTCGTCCGAGCGATCAATAAAAAACAAAATACACAGACAAGGACATGTGGCACAAAACCAATGCTGTCGTCTGTTGGTTTTACAAAGTCCTGTTAATCTGCACTCTGACAGAAAGGACACGAGCACAAAGAAACACAACCTTTCTCCCACTCTCTTCACTTTAGTTGTTTTCAGCTGCCAGTGTGGGCAGTTTCATTTCAAAAGTCATCCATTTATTGTCGAGCTTTAGAAATACTTGCTTTGTCATAGGTTTGCATAGGGCTGCAGGAATAATCCCAATCCAATCGGCTCTAGTTTGCACCAACATTTTGTATCCGACATCTGTGGGTATGTTGGTCATAAGCTTGGACAGACCTACTACAAAGTCTCTGTTATTTCTAATATTTTATAAGGATGCTACTGGAATAATATGACATCAGCTTGCACTTAAAAACCTTTTCCTCTACATACTGAATATCATGGCCGAAAGCTATGCTTAAATTCAGTCAAAATAATGTATGTTTACTGTTCTATGTACAGTAAACTATTTACAGGCCAGTTTATTGTAAGTGCACCAGCCACTGGATGGCAGCACTGAGTCAATGCAACAAATGCTTGTATTTCTTTATTATCCCTCTCTTTTATTTTTTTGCATACACAAAAATAGTGCCTCCTGGTGCTGTGCCTCATCTTAATGCAAAGACACAAGTTGAGGCTGGAATGAGAAGTTTTAGTTGAAATGCAACCATATTGTGCTTGATAGTAGAAACCATGTTTGATAAATTGGTCTAAACCGGCTGCACAAATGTTTACAGAACGCTGTTTATAGTTGGAGGTAGTCTGTGTCCTAACTTTATCCTGTTCGGAGAAGCATGTGGCAACTGCAGAACACTTGGAGCTTGTGTGTAGATAAATGTACGGAAATCCTTGGCCACACCGTTGACCAAATATAGGGATTTGAACTTTAGTTGTTCACAAGAAGACATCATTTTTCAATCTGTTTACAGTCTGCCACAATCTCGCCTCCATAGAGCCTCTGTAATTGCACACGAAAAATAGTGGCCAAAAGTTAAGTGAACTTACGAAATGGGTCTCTTAGTGAATGTGACTCTTTCTCAAAATTCAAAACAGGAAGTTGCATGTCCGTTTTTCTATTTGAGCTCCTTATGCACAAAACTGCTGATACTTCCCCTTAATCAGAATATCAAACTGACTATCATTTCTTTTCATGAGATGATTCAGTAAATGATTTCACAATGCTGAAGCTGCTAAGTTCCCGTACTTGTG
The DNA here is from genome assembly GCA_000787095.1 of Periophthalmodon schlosseri. NCBI lineage: Eukaryota > Metazoa > Chordata > Actinopteri > Gobiiformes > Gobiidae > Periophthalmodon > Periophthalmodon schlosseri. The sequence continues at coordinate 15,878 of KN477800.1, forward strand.
CGATATGATCTAACCACTAGGCCACCACAATATCAAAATATATGGAAAGTATGTAGAAAAGATCAAATATCAAAAGCATTACCAATAAAGACTGAACTAAAATATCTTCAAAAATCCAGTGAAAATGTATGCACTTTCTACACCACCTAAAAATCCAGTGAATCTAAAAATCTAAACTACACTTTTTAGAAACAATGCACCCACTTTCTCCTGTGTAATCCGAGCTTTAGATTGATGCATGAGGTAATGACAGGCGTCTCCCTGTTGATTTATAGCAAAGCTTGTAACTCACACTTCAGTCGCGACCATAAACCACTAGCAGCGCTCTGAGGTACAAGTTGGTGGAGCCATTAGAGCCAAGTTGCTAACAAACAGAAACAACAGACTGGGAGCACACGCAGCTGTTTCTATGAACTGGTGCCAAGTGGTGAGGCCCAGTGAAGAGTCCGAGTGCATGTGTGTGTGACCTATTGACCTACCTCTAACTGTAAGTGCGAGCAGCTGCTCTTATCCGCTCAGTTCATTCTTTTTACTAGAAGGTCCAGGTGACGTCAATGGTCTCTGAGAACTCTATCAAGCAGGTTTGACTTCTGACCTGTGGAAATGTTTTTGTGAGGCCGACCGACACAGAAAAGACTAGTAGCCAAGGGAATAACAGGCGCTCTTAAGGCTATGTCCTAGTTTTTGCTATTTGACCTTTGGTATTGTTCAGTTTGTTTGAGCAGCTTACCAACTTGACTTGCCAGATGGTCACACACAACTCTTGGTCAAATAGTTAAAGGGGCTGCACATGCCATGACGGCCTCTAAAAGGGAGGAATAACTTTGAACCACTGCAAACTGTTAAAAAAATAACTAGTCCTGTTTTTATGTTTTTAAGATGGTAAAAGGCAAAAATCAGGTACTGCGCCTTTAAATAAGCACTTGATAAAGACACAAATGTGAGAGAATAGTGTATCCAGGGCTTAAATAAAATGACTGTTAGACCATACCAGCTGGGGGAAGTTTTGCCAAGACTGTCAGCTGCTTTCCAAAATATGGACATTCACTCTGCCAAGGACTGACATCAATGAGCACATGGAACTTTGAAAATGAAGATATGCAATATGTCATCAACCAAAAGTTAGAATTTGTTTTACAAAGATGTTGACAATGGCACTATACATTTGGCAATATGTCAATTTCAGCTTTTACACTTATATGACATCATTGTTTACATAGTACAGGACTCTCTCCATGATAAGGAGAGTCCTCTTCAGGGATTTCTGAAGGATTTCATTCTTCACTGACGTCACCCTACTGCTTTCAGAAACATGCAGTGTTATTTCAGAAAAAGTATAAGTTAGCTATTTGGATATGAACCTACTTTGTGTGATCCATCTTTAATGTTTTGCCCCATTACAGCGCAATGTAGTCAGCTAGATAAACCTGTGACAGCAGCGTATAGTGATTTACAGTAGTCCCCTTCATTTTGCAGGAAAAACATACTCTTGCTATTCTCATTACTGCTTTTTTGCAAGATGGTATAATCATATTAGAATGGATTATAGCAACGTATAGCATATCTACCACAACCTAAATGAAATTAAGGCCAACAATAGATTGTGTTTTGCCTTACGTAGCTGAGAGCAGGCCTCCTTATCAAAAGAAAAATGGCCACGTGCCTAACGAGCTCGAGAGCACAGGCGAAGAGAAAGGTAATTGAAGAATGGTGGTGAATCCTGCATATTGTGTAGAAGAGCTGAGGAGCACATTTATCATGCAGCAGGACAGACACGCCAAACGGGACGCGGTGATAAGACAAAAACAAAAGGGAGCATGGGCCACAGGTTTCCATAGCAACGGACAAACAGTTTTAGCAGGACACCATAACAAATGGATAGTAGGTAACCGTCAAGGAGCAGCCAGGCCGGGTATGGAGACTCAGGGGAAACATCCGAACCAGAGCAGCAGGAGATGTGTTCTGGACACCTGGAAAACTATTTAAGGTCAAGGTCCACTATACATTAGCATATTTTACAGAGAATATCCAGGCTCCAGTCTCCAGACATTAGTGCAGTATTAGGATTATTAAGAATGTGTTTAACCCCATTTCTAGAACAAAAGTCTACAAAATAACTTTTTAAAAAGTGTTGTTGCACTTGCAAAACTTTAAATTTTAGTCTCAATATGCAAGTCCTGCAGTAGACGGTTTTGGTTGAGCGACAGTGTCGAACGTGAGCGTGCTGCTGTCAAACACACTTCACAGTTTACTTGTGTCCTAAACGCTCTGTGTCACACGTTTCCTCTGCACTCGCCCCGTGTTTGTCACTGTGGCTCTAATTGGCCCTAGCGCCTAGTCATGGACACTCAGCCGAGTGTGAAGAGGAGAGCCAAACTGCAAGGTCATGTATACACAGGGACACACATAGAACTTCACTACAATACATAGGAAAATAGGCCCCTTTTAGCAACACCTGTTATTCTCCTTCTGCAATATTGTGGTATATATGCATTATGGTCGATAGTATTGCCTTCTCGCTATTTACATAGTTTGCTTGTGAATACATTTGACTAACAATATGCAGTATTAATATCTTGATACCAGTCCAGTAACAGGCTTCTGCAGTGCAATGTCTGAGAAGGCTAGAATATATTAGAGAGCATTCATTATTACACATATAATAATATCATAAAATTCAGCTATATTGCATATTTCCAAATGTTGCGCCTGCCTGGTATGCAACTTTATTGGACCGAAGCTATGTCAGACATTATTGAAAAAGACCAAAATAGAATATAACAAATCGTAATTCTTCTTTGGGAACGCTATTTTACTAAATGTTTAGAAGAATTCTATGAATTATGAATCTATAATGAATTATGAATCTATAATGAATTATGAATCTATAATGAATTATGAATCTATAATGCTTTGTGAGACTGTGATTGTGATCATTTGGTCCACTGGTGCCAAAGTGATTACACTTAGTGAAAAGAAACAAATCAATTTGGATATATGGAGTTAGTCATTCGCCAGTTCCTTTTTAGTTACTATTTTGATGCTAAATCCTCAACAAAATCATTGCAGTTTGGGAAAAATGGGTCAATGTGTAAATGGCCTTTGCATTGAGAAAATACACTTATATATCATTACTAGTTATATAGAAGGAAAACTAAAGACAACAGAGTGGTCGTTGTATGCGTAAGTAAGTATAAATCTAAAGTTGAATTCTATAACACTGCTTGATTACTTTTACGATAGGCCTCACTTGCGCACACACACACACACACACACACACACACACACACACACACATACACACTCAATAATACTAAAGCCTTTAGTGACTTCCTTGGCTTTAAGCAAGTAGGCAGGTGTTTCCACGTTCAAGTCAGAGATTTATGATAGCACTAATCCCTCCATTAAACTAAAAAGTGCTGTGCTGGAGGGCATGTCCTTACTTCTTCTGTCATCAGGGTTAGACTAAGAACGAGAGAAAAAAGATAAATATTTCAAGGTCATTGATGGAAAATTGTTTGCATGTTCTGATCTTTCTTATTACTAGATTTCTAAACAAGGTTATGAAAAATGGTTAAATATCTTGGAGGATTTTGTGTGGTTTAGGGTCTAGTCTGAGGCCAAGCAATTTGGCTTTTTTTTTTTTTTTGTAAAGACTGGGAGGAGAACATAATGTGAAAGAATACCACTTTTAGGTGCAACAATGTGGAGAGATAGCCAGTTATATAGCCCTAAAGTGGGCTGAAAGTGCAGGGGAAATTTAGAGTGATCATTCCTGCCACTTAGGTTATTCTTTATATTGTAGATCATTGACTACTTTTAATGGAAGTTTCACAGAATTTTCAGACTATTGCAAGACAGATGTTTTCTCTCTTCTATCACAAAGAACAAGTATAAAAGATTATTTGTGCCCTCAAAATGATCACACATGAAAAATCTGACATTTTTACAGGGACATTTTTACAATTTCCCTTTGTGTTGTTTTCAAGAATACAGTGATTAGAATATTAATGTTGCACGTTTGATAAAGAAGCATGTCCTGAAGTAACCCAGAATTGCATGTAAAAAGCACAGAGGCTTGAGGTCAGTGCATCTTTCTCCATAACTTTGTAACTTTAGCTAGTGAAAAATCTGTATTTTAACTGTAATTCCCCAAAAAATAAGAGTAAACTTTTGGGACTACTCGACAAATGGACCAACATTCAATATCTAAAGAACCTATGACCCATAAACCACAAATACAAATCGCTTCCACAGAGCACTTATTACTGTCTATCAGGAGTTGTGAAGTTGATGTGTTTTGACCTGGACAACGTGTGTGCTGCGTATATTGCTTGTCCATCAGTCGGGGTGGACAAGAGGAGACAGGAGGAGGCGTGAAGTGAAATGGAAGACCTCTGAGCACCGCCCCGTCCACACCAGTCCAGACGGTGGAGAAGGTCACAGCCTGACAGATGAGGCTACGCTGTCTATGGGGAGCGCACGCAACACACCAGCCTTGAAACTCCTATCAATTCAACACTAACTTTTTAGGAAGACTTGCCTGTAGTTCAAATTGCTAAAAAATAATCAAATTTGTGTATTATTGTTATTCTAGAACTGCCGTGAACAGGTCATATAGACTGAGTTGTATGGGTAGGAAGAAATGTAGAGCAGGAATATAGGGTTACAAGCCAGAACAGCTGCTTTAGTAGGACTTCCTGTACACATGCCAAACAGGAAGTAGTGCAGCGTGCATGCTACGGGCTCAAACTGTCACCTGCTTCCTCTCCCACTTACACTTGAAGCAAGCCAGAAGTCAATGTCAAAAGCTGTTAGGATTGGAGAGTGATCTGCTGGTAAAGTCAGCATGGTTATAGTCAGAGCATAGCATCTGAGTAATAGCACAGGCGTATGCAAATATGGCTACAGATGAGATAGTGTGCAACTAAGCCATGTTATAAACCAAAACTAATTAGATTTTTCTACTCATGTCATTTGTCTTTTGTAGTATTTGAAAAATAAAGAAGCCACAAGCCTTTGTTCAGGCTCACCTGTGGTCTCTGGTCTTCTATCAGGCAAAAGCTGGCCCACTGTCAGATTGCAGTAATGTGAGAATAGGCCAGGTTGGACAATCTAATTACAGATGGCACCACTTTTACATTGCTTTGAAAAATATACATTTTTAGATGTAACAAAGAAGGCTTAGTTACAGCCCCATTTTTTGATTTGTGATGTTCGATTGTTGCTCTCAGATGAAGCTCATTGTGCATCTAGTTTGTTTCCATCCTCTTAAAATTCTACTATAATTGTGTAAACTGAATAGCGAAATAGCCAGTGTTGCAAATTGCCATGTCAGGGCCTCTCATTTTTGAGGCTCTCTGTCTCATCCAAACATTAGCTCTGTCATCAGATGCAGCTCATTACTTATACTCCACATTTGTTATTATTATGCTGGATATCTGACTGGAGTCATCTGTGATTCACGCTGTTTTTGACCACATAGTTGAAGCCTTCACACATATTTTAATTGCTTGTCACAGATCGACCGATGAGTCAGCCTTTATCGAGACCTTTTGTTGGGCTTGCAAAATTCAATGTGTCTCAAATGATGGTGTCTGAAGAGCATCTACCACATACATCTTTAAATTCTTTCTTCAGTCTCTTCTCTTGCTGTTTCTTCCTTTCTTTTCCTTTATCCTGTCAGCCAAAACACCAGTGCTTTCCCTGGATGTTTGTTGTTGGGGAGACACAGCGCACAGCAGCTGTCTTGAAAATGCCCATCATTGTCAGACCCAACGCTGAGCCAATGTAATGGATTAGTGTAGATTAATAGAACAAAGCTTGTTATTGATTTTAATCACTTTTAAAATGGACAGTGACTGTGAGGATCGATGAGGAAGTAGGGGCACTAACTACTGCTGCCAAAGGACTACTCAAAATGTCTTGTTGTGAGCATAGTGCTAATTAACACCCTGTCAAGTTGGTCGCCTGAGAACTAATAGATTTGGCTGTTATTGTTTCTTATTTTGTTACAAGTTTTCAAGTGGTCTTTGTGTTTAGCAGTAGTCGCAGCACTAAAAGCTAATGCTAAAGTCAGCTAAATTAGAAAATGACTAAACAATGTCAAGCAACCATGGCAACCTACCAAAAGCACTTAACATGTTAGCCATTATGGGCGTGAATGTGCATCATCCGCCATCTGATAAACAGTTGTATTACTTGAGGTTTTTGGTTTTTTTTGCACAATTAAGAATTTGAATCAATGCTAGCCCGCTCAAAGACAAACATTAACATGCAATTTAAGCTAGAAAAATAGGCCTACATTATGCAAAACCTGCTTCATAAACTATTTACACAATCGATGGCACACTTTGTTCATTCCACTTGGTTTCATCATGTGCTTTATCACCAATTTCATTAAGCATCCACTTTAATCTGCCAACTCTCAACAAAAATTCAATTAAATGTGCTCTTTAATGCATTACCGAGATACTGAGAGGTGAAGATAAGGCTTCTCAGCCTCAGCCTGAAAACAAATTGAGCTGTGCAGCTGATTTTGTTCATGTTATTAATATTTAATTTTGCTTGATAACCCCAGTGGCTGTTGTTCAATAATGTAGAGTTTGTTAATATAATTTATAGTGCATTCATGACAAATAGACAATGATCTCCATTACCTTATTATTGTTCTGTAATCACTTTCTAAATAAAATATCGTGTAGATTTTGGTGCATGACTCTTCGGCTTTTTGTTCTTAATGCTTCTATTTGAGAACATGTACCGAGTTCTAACATATCAGGGAAAAGGTTTCATAATAAACCAAAAATAGCACAAAGTACAAATGTAACAGTCATTAATGTATTTACTCTATTTGATCAGATAATATGTCAAACTGATAAATGCAAATAATGCATGAATGGTATTTTTACAACCCCTTCACATGGCTGGAAGTTCTAATTGATCATTTTGATGAATTGATGATTTTAATGGAACACAAATGGTAAATGGTCATATTTATATATTTTTTTATATTTTATATATATATTTTCTACCTTTTAAGGCACTCAGAGTACTTTACATCATTCACACACACATTCATACACCAGTGTATGCAGACACTGGAGGCGAGTGTCTAGCCCAAGCACACAACGACAGTATTCATCTGTAGGAGCTGGAATTGCACTGCTAACCTGTGAGTCAGTAGATCTGACCACTCTACAGATGATGTTTATGTTGAGAGCGGGATTCGGACCTCAGATCAGAGGATGAGCACTATTAACTGAGCTACTGCCGCAATTACAAAGTAAAAAAAAAACAGAGGTACTCAAAAAATACTAAGTAATTAAAAGCCTTTATTACCACATGGCAGATAAAGTTAAAATCACGCCAAAAGCAGATTAAAAGTCATAGGTGTAGGTCATATGTTCAAAGTGGGCTGGCACACAGTCACCTGGTACATGATGTAACATGTAGGCTGAGCAGAGTTTAGTTCTGAACAAGACGTTTAAATTATATATAATTCATGTTCCCATTAGTGTAAATACTGCAATTCACAACAACAACTACATAGTAGAAAAAATACAAAAGTGGACGCTAACACTGTGTCCTTAGCATACAATCTGAGTAGCCTGTTTTTGAATCTAAAGCTGTCTTTGGCATTTTTTTCAAAACTAGGATCAGAGTCATAGATCCGCCATAGTCTTTGAAACTGACCATACTGTATTGTGTAAATCTCCATGAGTGCCTTTATAAATATTTAAATCAAGGAAATGTATTTCTGATAAGGAATATAATTTAATCAGTTTCAGTTTATTTAACACTGTGCTGTCTTGGTTAAAGGAAGGCAAACTATTGAAAAAAGGTTTAACATAAAAATCTAAGTATTTAGACAATGGGTCATTGAGTGATTATTTCCCACTAATTATGGGCCTCTTTGGTGGGTTTTCTATATTTTTATGAACCTTTGGGAGCCTATAAAATGATGGAATGTGTGGGTACTTACAAAGTATAAAGTCATGCTCATTTTGTGTAATCCAGTTTTCTTCTTTAGCATTTGTAAGTAAAGCTACAGGTTCAGAGGCTGTGAGTTCAGATATGAGCACTGCTGCCGCAATTACCTTACTGCCGACAATAAGGTAATTGCTCTACTTTAACACTTGAGATTAGTAAGCAAAGCAAAGCAACAATGGCAACAATTTTGCAGGTTCTATATTATGCTACAATAATAATAAACTCCCCGTCTATACTTTTGAGAACATTACCATCATTAAGTCAAAACATTATGATTTAATACTCAGTTTTGGTCATTTTAAATTCCATTTAAAATCAACATCAAGGCACTAGTCCATACTGTATCTAATTGGCCAGTAAAATGCATATATGTCTAGTACCCTACTTGGATAATTGGTTGCAGAAAGGTCAGTCTAAACTCAGAATTGAGGAGCCATAAAGTAAAGCCAAGAGATTGTGTAATGTAAAATTCTAATGAGATGGCAGATTAAATTCTCTTTCTGGTGATTACGTCTGTCCTTGAGGATTTACCCAGAGCTCTTCACCAGCGGAATTCAAAGACAGAAAATGTGTCCCCATATAGCAGCTGACCTATAGGAGTGGAGCATTAAATGTCACCTCACACTCTATAAGGAATGAGGGGATAGTCCAGGTCTGGCATAACAGATTTAAGATATTATCTCCGGGGTAATACCAGTGTGGCCCTCACTTCCAAATCTATGCAGCATTCTTCACCCCATTTGTGAGAAAATGGTGGCAAAACGTATGCATAAATGACTAGGCCAGTGGATCTCCAGGCCCCAAAGGCTCAATACAAAACAATAAATGCATTAGAAATGCTGTTACTTAAGATTCTGTAGCTGTGTTAACTCTCTGACCCTTATGTCCACAGATAGTGCTCTTCTCGACATTATCACTCATATCCAAACATCTGATTCCGACTGACTAATACCCACATATCTCTGTTTGTCATGGTTATTCTGGCCAGCAGAGGCATGTCCAGCCTTACGTCACACATTCCACAGTCCGGGGCTCAGGGCCACGTTTATGTTTAGACTCACATTCATTGACTGGGAACTTAACCTCAACAACATGTCTAAACACTGCCCCAGTGCTGTGGAGGGTAATACGAGTCAGAGGAAGACAATGAATGGTTTTTTCTAATAACTGGCTACATTTGTACTTGTTTTTATCTTGGCATAAACCAATTCACGAAGACAAGAAGCAATTTCTTTCAAAACACAAATATGCTGCATGTAAAATTACAGTCATAGAAGTACACAGTTTAGGAGTAACCCTGTGGTGCACCTCCGCAAATCAGTGTCACTTGCAGAAACTATTTCCAATCTATATTAGACTAGACAGTTGCTGGTTATTATTTCAACACTGTAGTTGTAATCTTGTTATACACTTTTTCCAATAATTTACAATTTATGAACCAGCAACTAGTTGTGTAATTGATTTGAAAGAATCAAATTGGTGAAAGAAAAAGATATTCTGTTTAAATGTAGACAGGGATTGCAATGTTTTTGTTCACAAAGTACAAGCCATATTGTGCCAGCAACAAAAAATAGGAACAGCTGTCGCAACAAAACTTGTTTTGCAAAGGATGTGCAAAATTTAGTGCTCTGACTTTTAGAAAGTGATTGGGAACAACAAGACATTCTTATGCTTAACACTGCTTTTGTCCATCCCCATTCTCCCCTTACTTTACCAAAGTGATTTAGAACAAAGGACTACTTTCACCAATATAGGTCATTGGAAGCTGTATACACTTTGTGTATTTCACACTTGTGTATTTCACACCTGTGTTGACTCACAGTCAATGTAGTGATCTAATAATATAGTAAACAGTTGGAATATAGTTTTGTTCTCATAAATTGCGAAATGATTTGATGAGTTGTAAAGTAAATAGCGCCACACTCTGTCACTGTCTGAGCAACCCAGCTGTTGCTTTTACAACCTGATTAATGATTTCACATCCATTTGTATTAGTAGAGCCTGGGATGTTTTTCTTTTACCATTCACAATTTCACCATCTGTTTCAGATTTGTAAAAAAGTAGTGTCATTTTACACAAAACAAAGGCTTCACATTGTACAATCCCGTTACTTCAAATTTTGAATTAGCTTTTGTTGGCTGGTGATGGAGTCATTTGTGAATACAGGGGATCCAGACACACCCATATCTGACTAAAGATTTTGACTGGAATGTGCTGAACAAATAAAGCCATTGGTAATTCCAGCCTACACTGCAATGTTTTCTCTAAATGGAAATGTATTCTGTGAAGTCTGGTGGTCTCTGGTTGTGTTCCCAGTGGAAGGAGCAGAGCGGAGAGTTTCCAGTAAGGTTCTCAGTAACCCCCTCCCGTTTGCCCAGATTGAGGGGGTGACCTACATTCACTGCTGCAGCCTCCAGGCTAACCCAAGCTGCACTGGGCTACCTTAAAACAAACACAGCCTTAACCAAAGGATCATTCCATCCTGTGGCTACATACATACTTAAGGGTTTCTTCTCATGTACAGAAACAAAATACAATCCTAAAATAATATATACTACTAATAATAAGTTTATACTGATAAGTCACCTAATGATAAATGGCATTATGTTCAAACAAACAATATTCAATAGGTACATGAAAGCAAATATTTTCAATTTCCAATCTTGAATCTTCATATCAAAAATTCCAAAAAAGGACTGGGGAGAAGCAAACGCTTATTTGACCCCACCCCCTTTTACAAGGCCATTTTAGCAGTAACCATATTTCTGCCAGACCCTTAGTTTAACCTTAAGTCACTTTAGTCCACACACAAAATAACTAACTGCATTTTCAAAATGTTTTAGTGCACATTCATAATGACACACTAACTTAAGTTCCTTCTTCTACTTCTTCTAATCATTTCTTTATATACTTGTTTAAACATTTTCATATTTGAGCACTTTTTGAGGGCTTCACTGATACAGTTCCATATTCGGACCCCACAAACAATACAAAAAATACAAAAACTTTTCCTTGTTGTACCAACTCTGGCCATTTTAAAGAGATGCAATCCCCTTAAATTATAAGTACTTTCCCTTTCAATAAAATATTTCTGAATATTTTTTGGTAGTTCTTTCTTTTTTGCCTTGTACATTATCTGTGCTGTCTGGAAGCTTATCAGATCCTTAAGTTTTAAAGGTTTTGAAATGATACACAGGTGGTTAGTATGATCTTGAAAAGAATTATTATGAATTATGAATTATTTGTAATGCTCTTTTTTGTAACATGAATAATGGTTCCAATATTGATTTATAATTATTACCCCAGATCTCTGCACAATATGTCAAATATGGTGCAACTAGTGAACAATAAAGTGTATGCAGAGCTAAAAACATAATAACTACACACAATTCCATAGCATTGTCAAAAGAATCAATACTCGGATATTAATCAATACTGAAACTAGTATCAAACTAGATTTAGAGCTAGATCTGAATTTAAATCACGGATATTGAAAAAAATGGCATTAATATGACAAAGTTGGACCTTTGTTCTGTGACATTGTGTATCAAAATCAGTACTGAGTAGCAAACTTTTTTCTCAGTATCAGTACTTAGCACTGTTGGGTGTCAGATGACATCACGTCACATTTTATAAGCCAGTAACTTTTAATGCAGATGGGGGGCAACTAAAATGGTTATTGTCAAAATGCTGATTTTTGTTGTAATATTGCAAGTTCTAATGTCTAATCACTAATAGAAATGATCAGGTTTATTTATGAATTTTCCTTTTTGATATTTCTTATGTAAGTACAACGCAAATAATGAGGAAAACAGTCTCTTGCATCCCCTCTGGGAGTATGACCTCAGCACATTCTAAAAAATCAGCAAACCACCAATTGAGACTACAGCATTTATGATTCTGTGAGTTGAGCTGGGGTTATTTCAAACTTCACCCAAGTTCACAATGTTTTGTCCTTAGCTTCACCCACATTTGCTACTTTAGTCATGACATGTGGCTGTTTGCGAGGGCATCAGGTAGAGCATCAGGCAGAGAAAATGCCAACTCACTGCAAGCAAGCTAACCCTGAAAGTATAAAAAAGTGATTGGGTAGTTAACCTCTGCACCTTTGTACTTTTTTGCTTACTTTCTATTACAACATACCTTATATTTAACCCTCAGCACATTTCTCCAGACTGTAACCCTAGGCTTAAAAGTCCTAACATCTTAGACGGGTAAAGTTTGTGTGAAAAATGAAAATGTATGTTGTGTCCATGGCTGGAGTTATATGCAGCCCTGAGCCAGCTTTCCGTCACAGGTCTATTCTGTACAGTCTCATCTGCTCTCAGCTCATTCATCACTGTTGTCTCAGAGCTCCTCTCTTTCTGTCGGCTTACCTAACAGTCTGTGACAGCTCCCCCATTCCTCTGCCGCTGCCTCCAAATCATCCATCAGTCTCCAAGCAACTGAAACCCTATCAAACCAGTACAACGCCGCCTAGGACTCAATAGTCGTTAATGGGTATAGAAAAGCATTCCACATTTTGGTCATATGATTGAACCAATTTGATAAATTGTTGAGAGTCCGTTGGCATTCCATAGTCGCCACGTCACTCGATATGGTACATGCAAAAAGTTGTACACTACATTGAGTGCTGAAAATGAGTAGGAACTCATTTTCAGCACTCAATGTAGTTCTTGGTTTGACATTTAAAAGTAAGATGAAACAATTAGTATTTCTACAGTTCAACTGATGCATATACCTAAAGTAAATAAAATCACATATTCTGAAAGTTGACTTTAACCTACCTACCTACCTGAAGGAGAATCACGAAAGAAGAGGACAGATTTTTTTTAAGGTTTTTCACCAACCAACTTTTTTACAATAAGTGTGCCAAACTTCTGCTCTTTATAACCACTGATGCAATGCTTAAGTCACAGTTAACCTTGTGTAGCTCGAAATAATATGGCTCAGAGGAGACATCTTTCTTCATTATGAAAGAAGTTCTCAAAGTATTATGCCCTCAGAGAAGACTGTCAATCATGTCACCAAATCAACCTCCTCGTGGACCAAGAGGCAGATGATTGGCCTTTTAAGTGTCAGAGACCTCATTTTAAAGAGCCCTGATCTACAGAAGGAGCCTTTCATACATATGTGAGTGCCACTTCTTTGCACTGTCTTTCAGATTCAATCTGAGGATAGTACAGGATACATTTTATTGTATAAGTTCTGTGAAATCATCTAAACTTTCTGAAATCTTTCTGGCAGATTATTCAATCAATTCCAGAATGTTGCTCCATACACCCTCCAGCATTTGTCCATTTGCCATTCATGTATTGTGATTGGGGTTGTCAAAAAATCGATACCCAGATACAAATTGATGATACTGAAACTACTGTCAAAAGTCTATGCTAATTTGAGCCAATATGAATGCTGAAGAAATTACACAAATATGACAAAGTCAGACCTTTCCTGACCTTTAGAATGGTCTTGTTATCAGAAGTAATGTAACATTAAAAATAGGGCTGGGTATCACCAAGAAGT
>JACM01013723.1:0-21772 GCA_000787095.1 Periophthalmodon schlosseri
TGAACTTTGATACAGGAATTTTTAATAGAAGATCTCATTATTGTCTACAGCTAAAGACTGTCCACACTAGAGCTGAAATGAGAAAAAAACCTTTTGGTTATTTTGCTTTCCAAAAATGGAATACATTTCAGGGACATGCAAAACTGGATACACTGGTGCCACTAAAGCACTTTAATAATCTGATGATAAACATTTATAATCACACCTGCGCCTGTTTTAATGTTTCAAATGGACCTATGTAGTTATTTGTTTTGTTTGATTTTGTTTGTATGCTTCTGTATTTTAACAGGACGAGGAGTTGTGTACTCTCATTGGGCTCTCCCTGTATAAATAAAGATAAATGAAATGAAATGAATGTGAGTAATCAGATTTTTTTCTGATTGCTCATATTTGTACAGGTTTTGACAGTGAAAACTATGCAAAAAAGAACTAATTAATATTGTCAAAAACAAAAAATGAAAGAGAAGCGATTAAAGATTGACGTTGAGTTTGAAGTTCCTTGCACTTTGTCTTCTTAATAAACTATTATGTACATCCACTGATTAACCGACACATGCTATCAGGTGTTTTTGGTGATCATATTTGGGCATGGTTTGACATAACATTACACTCCATGTAGCTGAATATAAATTTATATCTTTCATTTTGTGATGGGCCAAGTGTCTTGCCCAAAGACACATTCTGCCAGTGGATCTATCTATAAAATATTACAGATTTACAAATCTAGAAGAAAGATGCAACTAGCATAATAATAGTGGCATATAGGATATATTCACAAAAAGTATCTCCTTCAAACAGTTTGTCTTTCCAAGTATTCTGTTCCTGACACCTGTTTTTCACACTTAAGTGCCAGTGGTGACAAAGATGTGTATATTTGCCAGTTTAAGCCCTGCAGCAGTTGATCGAGTCTATTTTTGTCAAAGGCACATATTGTACGACAAGCCCCACTGCCAGCAAACTGACATTATTATTCGTCAAACCCACAATGTGCCTCCTCCATGTTGAAATGCATTGGCATGTTTTCTAGCTCATCTGCTGTGCCAGAAAATACAAGCTGCGTCACAAATGTTTAAAGTGTAAAGTTGAATTTGGGATGGTGGGATTATTGCCGTTCAGCTCAGGCAGGGTCAAAAGTGCATCATAGTGCTGTTTGGTTAGAATGAGGACAGTAACGTGACACATGGAAATGTACGTTTGAACAATATTTTTATGTAATCTGCTTATGTTTTTGCCAGAATAACACCGACTTAAAGCGTTTAATCAGTGTTTGTGCTATATCAAAAACATATTTAAAGCCACACTATGCAACTTTTTAGCCAAAAAATAGCTTAAATTAAAAGCATGTGTTTTGTATTTCATTTCGGTTGTGTTTATTGCACGGAAACATGTATAAAAAAACATGTGTCCATACTCTGAGTGGGTTTGCATCTCCACAAACCTGACTCTCACTTGGCGTGGAGGATGGCCTCCTCCTGCTTGTTTTCATAGAAATGTTGTTCCTTTGGCTATAATCCTCCACAGTATGACATTAAACATATCTATCTCCATGGAGAACATTCCAAAGTATGGTTTTAACTTTATAGCTCCATGTAATCATGGAGTTGACTTGCCACGTCCAGAAAGTTACATACTGCACCTTTAACTTTCATGTTTAATGAAATTAGTTGAAGAAAAATGCTCAAAACAAAAGACTGCAAATCAGTATACAGATTTTCTTCCTTATCGAGTTGCCACAGACAGTCAAGAGTCAAACTTTTAATGTCAGACTAGTTCATAGAAACATAAAATTATTCCCGGTTCATGAAAAATATTAAAATTTTGCTCTGAACCAATTTAGATAAAACGTGGGCAGGGCATTTGCATACTTCTTAAAATTCCAGACATGTTTAATATTACTATAAAAAACATGGGCTGCATACTTTAAAATTTAATCTAAAAATGTAAATGCTCCAGTATGAATATAATGAAGTCCAGTGGGGGACATAGACATACGGTGCATGTGCTGCTTTATGGTCTTAATTCCCTGCAGTGATGTGTGACACGCGGCCTCCTGTAAAGTCGCTCAGCCCAAGTTACAGAGTCTGAAACATGATGACTATAATGCCCTTGGTCTTCAATAAACCAGCTTTATGTTGCTATAAACTACACAAGACATGTACTGTAAGCTGTCTGCAGTGATGCACTGTTAAATGAATGAATAATGGTAAAATACTTTACGCTAAACTGGCTAAAATTTAACCTTGAAAAACTAAATTTGCAATGAATAAAATGTTACAGTGAGCTGTTTTTTTTTAGTCTTGTAAAGAAAACACCAAAATTCCCATGTTGATTGGAGACTTCAGGTCAAAGAGTCTGAATGGATTTCATAGATTTTTGTTCAATTTAATCATATTCTTTAGCATCAGACTGTCTGGTGTGTTATGAGCTAGGGCTAATTTGCAATTTGAGTTAGCGCAATTATCAAAACGCAGCTGCAATCAGAATGTCCTCTGCAAAGAACAAAATATCCTGTCTCTTTATTGAAATCTTGTACCTGTAGTTTAGACCTCAACAAACATGTTCTGAAATTCATTTGATTTTTGTTTAACTTAATCATATTCTTTAGCATCAGACTGTCTGGTGTGTTATCAGCTAGGGCTAATTTGCAATTTGAATTAGCGCAATTATCAAAACGCAGATGCAATTAGAATGTCCTCTGCAAAGAACAAAATATCCTGTCTCTCTATAGAAAACTCTTGCCTGTACCTATAATTTAAACCTCAACAAACGTGTTCTGAAATTCATTAGATTTTTGTATTAGTTTATCAGTTTAGATTCTCAAACGTTAAAGCCGACTTATTATGTAAAATTGACTTTTCCGAGCTTTCAACCATGTTATAGTTGTTTCCCCTTCTCATTTACCCTCTCGAAGTGCTTTTTGGAGTGATTTGTGCATGTTTGAATAATCTTTAATCGCTTATTTTCAAGACACCATATTCAATTCCCGTTTTCACCGGCACCGGCACACGCAAACTGCTCTGTACTTACTTCCTTCTTCAGTTTTATGTTCTTAATCGATAATAAGTGTAGGATTCAGCAGCATCGCGTTCTCATTTTGGTACAAATGAAAAACAATCCGCTGCTCGCTCGTGTGATCTGCAGCTATCCATAGGAGGGGCTGATAGCTACAGGACTCTTTGTTGTGATGATGTTTACGGTGACGTCAGCTCCCATTGGACCGTCTTTCTAATGCAGAAGTCAGTAAGTTCACCAAGTCATTTTAGGTTAATATTCTGCCTTAAAAGAATTCTAATATCGCAATTTGCTTTTTTTTTTCCCCAAAATCCTGCAGCCCTACACTGAGCTAACCCCAGTCTCAAACCACAGGGATTCTGACAAAAGAAAATGGTTTTCGACACGCCTAATCCCCAACATAAAAGGACATGAACAAGATACTAGCAATACCGTAAGAGCCATTCTGTAGTAGTGATAAAAGACATTTCGTATTACTTACCATTAGGTTCAATGTACCCAAAGGAGGCCCAGCAGACATTGCCCGCCTGCCGCTCTAATGGTCTTCTTCCTGTAAACGTTATATTTAGAAGCACAGATGTCATACAGTGGTATATTGGGGCGGAGGGGCTAATCATGGCTGCCAGTGGCATTTTCTATCACACAGCGTCAAAGGAACAATGTGGACCGGCAAAGACACAGCAGCCCATTTGATGACCGAGGGAGCTTTCTTCAGGCTTTAGTGGGATAACCATTCATTTCTTTCTGTTTCCGAGGCGCTTTTTTCTCACCCACGAAATAGAAAAACGGAGGAAATGAGGACTAAAAGGGAACTGGTTGATTAATTAAAGCAGGCGCTGGAAATGGGAAGGTTTAAGGAAAGTCATTTTTTGTCTTGTTGTAATTTGAATAATTCACAAGGGACTGCAGCAATGAGTCAAAAGACAGTTTCATTTTTTTAAAACTTTTATGTCTGGCACAATTCTCTTTTTCTTAGAGAGAAATTTTGTCATGCTTTTAATGATGTGTGTGCACTCAAATGGCTGAGACTTATAGTCATATATGCCTATGTGCACTTTTACTAAATTCTATAGCAACATTTCCATTTTATTTTATTTTTTAAAATTTTTTTGGAATATCCCAATGCTGATTCGGACAATATTTTGGCAATCCATCAAAATTGTGGGGGAAAAAAAAAAGAATAAAAAAAGTGCAGAAATATCATTGTATATGTTGGATGTATTGAATATTATATTGCAAGTTTAGCTCTTTTTGAAGCGTTTTATTTATTTATTCATGTATTTATTTATTTATTTATATAGAGAGATTTTAATCATAGATGATAGCCTCAATATTCTAATTTTGCATATCTCCAAAACAACAATTAAAATATATCTTACAATACATTGCTACTACTTATATATCTATACCTCTAATAATAATAATAATAATAGGATCACATTAGCATAGAAAGGCACGCAGCTTATATAGTTGGGAGGGTGACTTGGACAAATGAGAGAGGGGCGGAGCCAGTCAACAAGATGAACAGTTTTATAGATGTACGCCCGGATGGGAGTGCCTGAAACGTGCCTCTGAACTTCATCAATTATCTCCTTTAATACACTAAAGCGCTATAGGCGACATAGAGTACAGCCAATGATAGTGTGTCTATGCGTTAGCCCCCGATAGACCAGTAGTGACTTGTCTGAGATGGATTGGCTCCAACCCAATGGTCCACTGCCAAAGATAAGCCCAATACCAATAGGTTTGATAAAGCCTGAGTACACCAGTCCACACAAACTAGAAATCGATGCTAGAAAAAAGTGCTAGCCATTTTTTTCTTGTTTATATGGCTATAGCTACTCTTTGAAGATGGAAGAGAAACATGAAAGGAGGACTTTCAGAATTGAAAGTAAGTTCAAAGAAAGAAACTGATTACTTTGGTGGAGTAGAAGCAACATTACTCTTCTTTTGTGGTGGCTAGTGTCATTTTCAACCCAGGATGGACTTTTACGTCTTGGTTTGTCATTTTGATGTGTTATTGTGGCTGTAAAGGCAATTGCTATGGGGCACTTCGGGTAAATTAGATCCAACATGTCTAGATAAAATTGTTTTACTTTGAGGTAGTTGTATTAAATCACTTGGACTGTCGGTAGATGGTGTGTTAATCGACCAAAATTTGTATAAGCCAACTTTTATTTAGATTATAAGGATTTACTGTATATGGGACAACAGCAGAAAGGAGAAGTTATTGTGTGAGTGAGTTAGCTGAAGATTTGGAATTTTTGGTATTGTATTTGTATGTAAAAAGGGCAGATTAAACTCATGATTCACAAGATTAATCTTTTTATATAAATACACATTATTTTGTAGTACGTTTTCTGCATGAAATTGTTTTGCATGAACTCCCGTGCAGGTGTAGTCTTGTGAGTGCAGTTTGGGTCAGATACACAGAGATGCGTAATAGTTTTGAGAGCTTTTGCCACGCCTCCTTTTAGTTGAGTAATCGATCATGTCCCTAGTTGACCAAGAATTTCTTTAGTGGACTATAGCCCTATAAATCACCTCTAAAATGTATTAAAATAAACCTAGTAAGAAAGCTAGTGCCGTTGTGTGCCAGGTTAGCTTCACCTCTGGCAGTCTGCTGTTTGTTGGCAGGCAGAGTAGTGTTTATGTTTGCTGTGATTTTTAGTGTAGTGCTCTATTGCCATTTGTGGAGTGGTTTGACAAGGATTTAATAGAACAGATAGAGCTTGGGAATTCAGACATTTTATGGACGATAAGAGAGTTGGCAACTTTATTTGTGGTTAAGTTTCCTGGGGAAGCTTGGCAGTGGAACAACAGCACTATAGAGCAGAAGGCTGTATTGGCAAAATATGCAATAGACTTTGAAATCAAACACCTGAAATATTTAGAATAGCAAATCAGAAGCTTCAAAAATGCAAAAAGGACAAATACCATGTTATGGACAAGGGTTTAGTAATTAGACCTTTATTGTATTCCTACAATTGGTATTTTTCCCCAGGAAGTGTAGAGAAGTTGCCTGTCAAATCCAGAATGATCTCTGTATTTTTTATACAGGTTGATCAGTCTGGTCCCTACACCCTCTGTTGACACATGTGAAACGAGGTAGCTCATTGGTCAACTGTGATTTACAAATAAAATCAAAGTTTTGTGCTTCACCCATTGATTCTGCAGAAAAATGTTTTTTTTTCCTTTATTTTTTCCGATACGGCGGGCCATGCGTGTACCTGATTGGCTAATCCACCTGTCAATCACGGCAATTTGAGAACAGGGAGATTCACCGTTGACCAGACTCACATTTTTGTAAAGTAGAAGAAGTGTGTGTTCTGGATGCCAGGCAGGTAGAGAGGAATAAAACACTATCTCATATGTTTAAGAGCCAAATCAGGAAATTGAAAATTGAGCCACTTGATAAAATGAAAAGATAAATAAATTAAAAATATATAAACCCGACACAATTACCTGTGGCAATAATCACATTTGAAAACAGAGCCACTTCACTCATAGTATACATAAGAATAAACCTATCAAGAGACAGTAGTATTCTTGGCCGTCTTGATATATATTGCTTTGTGCTCAAAATCAAACCAAGGTAATACGCTTTTGAATTATCCAGGACTGTCCATTAACCCACACAATGCCACAAAGCCCCCGTTCCATCTCCGCTCTCTCTAACAAAGTCCTTTCTCTCCCTGTATGCGTCTAAACGGGCTCATCATAATTACAGTCACACTCCTCAGTAATCCTCCTTCTGTGCACACCGCCCTGTCTTCTGCTCCTGTCCTTGACGTTCTGAGTGACATTCCTGACTCTCACACACACAGACTTAAAGGGGCTCTACGCTGCTCCATCTCCAGCCATTTACCGTCCTTGGGAGGCTTAGGCGCCATCGCAGCTCAGCGGGCCGTGAAGAGGAAAGCATTCAAAGTGCACAGATAGGTAGAACGAAAGCGCACAAAAACAAAAGATTTAGGTGACACTTGGCAATAAATTCATTACTCTAGTTGAGGAAAACACTCAGGATATTGTAATAAGAATTGCTTGTGAAAAGTAGAGCACAATATATTAGCCAATTAATAAATTATTAATCAAAATTGAAATTCAGTCATTTCTTATCGTCAGTGATGCTGGGGTGTTTTTAATCAAGGAGTCTACAGCCAATGTCAGTAAAAGCATGTGGTCTGGAATCAGGACTTGGGAGGGAGCATACAGTTTAGCCTTTACCAAGAATCAAACCCAAGACCTTGTATGCGCTAACTGTACTAACCACTACTAACCATTAGATCTGTATCGCCATGATTGAGTTAAATTGTATTATTATAATTTAAAGGGCCAATATTACACAAAATTGACTCTCATGATCTTTAAGGCATGTTATAATGTTGTTACCTCATCAAAAACATACATGGAGTTGTGTTTTGTTTTATTCACACGTTTTAGTAACTGTTTATTATTAGTCTGTTTACATCTCAAAAGCTGAAAATGCTCTGTTCCACCTTGTCATGTCATGAAGCGGTAGTTTTCAAGTTACCTTTTACCTTTAGTTCAGTACAGATGGACAATTCCAGGGCTGAAATCATCCAAATGATTCTAGTGAAGGTGTGTGGAGTTTAGAGACACACTTGAGCACTTCCTGTATTATCACATGACATCACAAGGTGGAACAGAGGGTTTTCTGTTTGAGAGAACAGCCTAAATATGCAGGGTTTGTGTGTTAAACATGTGAATGAAACAAAACATAACTCCATGTATGTTTTTGATGAGGAAACAACATTATAACATAGACCAGAAAACAGCCTAATATGGGGATTTTAATGTTGGGACCCAGCAGAAATAGCAAAAGATACTTGCTTAGACTTACTTTTAATAAGCAGAACTTGTATCTACCATATTCTGGGAGTTGGGGGTGAAATTGACATCTACAAAAAGAACAATACTTTCCCAGAGATCTTTGACCGTTTCATACTGCACATATTGCTTGCCTTGGCTTTGCCTGACCGCGTGAGGGTAATAAGCAGAGAACAGCGCATGGAAGACAGAACAGACTCGCTTACCTCATCACCCGTAGTGGTCCGGTGCGGCAAAATGGGATCACAAGGTCCTGCCGGTGCTCAGGCTCCTGCTGCAGATTGTTGCACTTTCCTTTGCTCCGAGTTTATCTTCCGGATAGAAGGTAGAAATGACAAGGCAAACTATTATCTTTCGCAGAGGACTCGGCACAGATTGGAAAGTTGCTTTGGCGTTGCATGCACTGTCCGGGGTTATGCGAGGTTAATGGGAATTTTTTTGCAGCGAGTGAGTGCGGCCAGCAGGGGGAGGCGAGGGAGAAAAGGAGTAGAAGAGTGTAAAATGAGGTGGAGGGGTATGTGATGGGAATATGTCTTAATATGGTGCTCTGTTTCTGTCAGAGCTTGTTCCAGGTCAAATTATGTGCACTGGCCACGGTGCTCAGAGCCATTATGCACAGATGAGGCGATCGCTCATCCTGTTACTGCTTTACAAGGCCTCCACACCTCAGTGGACAGGTACAAATTTAAGGAGGATCACTGTGCTAAATTTGATACAGTAACAAGGCCAACAAAAGCGCAGTTTCAAATAACATACATTTTATGGACAACTTAGATTTGACTTCAGTCCAATTTACAACTTGATGTTTACATTTGCGTTGTAAAATAGCGTTAATGGCAACAAAAATGAACAATACAGATTTTTTTTTTCCTCCCAAGAAACAAGCTACGACTATACTACTACTATCGCTACTGCTACTACTACTACAACTTTGCCGGTCCAACCAAAACCATACACATACTTTACAAAGATGTGTGGGTTTGGAGTTGTATCCTGTTTTCCGATAGGTGTCATTGACAGGTGGATTAACCAGTCAGAGAAAAGCATGGTCCGTTTGTGTCTAGACAAATGGTGGCTTATAAGTAAATAATAAATGAAAAAAAATAGTGCAGCGTATTGGGAAACAGCACAGGTTTCTGCAGAATCAGGTATGATCCAGAGTAGAAGAAAAATTCAGATCTGTCAACTGGACAAAACGTTGTAGGAGTGAAGGTGTTTTGTTGCTCATCCAAGCTGCTTCTTCAGTTCTGGTCACATTACTGGTGGACACTGCCTTATATCTTACTTTTACTTTCTGCAGAATCATCAAGCAAAGCACTAAACTCCTATGAGGTAAAATAAGTTATATTTTGTTCTGAATGCTATGAGAATATTCAAGATGAGATGCCTTCTGCATTTGAACATCACAAACTGTGATTGGATCGTCCCAAGTAAGGACGGTGATTTGTCAGACTTTATGATCTGATTCCAGGCTCTCCTGCATTCAAACTGAATGTTGGAGGGACTGGCTGGTCAAACAAACTACTACTACTATTGTGATCCCTCAGTCATGCAGGTGAGGTCCATAGCAACATGTTGAAATGTGTAGAATTGGACTAAGTTTGATAACCTTCACTTTGCCTCCCATCCCATCAAGTCTGTTGGATCAGAGATAGAACATCTTAAGGCAACTCTTAAGGCAAGGGAAGTTTATTTGTATAGCACAATTTGTACACACAGTAATTCAAAGTGCTTTACAGAATAAGAAAGACATTAAAATCACAATACAACAAATCAAAACATAAATAATCATCATAAAATAGCCTAACCCTAACCCTAACATTAAAAGAGAAGAGTGCAGAATCAAAACCTTTCAGTCATATGCACAGCTAAACAGAACCGTTTTGAGCCTGGATTTAAACATTGTCAAAGTAGAGGCCTGTCTCACATCTTCAGGAAGACTGTTCCAGGTTTTAGCTGCATAAAATTGAAACGCTGATTCCCCATGTTTAGCCCTGACTCTGGGCACCAGCAGGAGGCCGGTCCCTGAAGTCCTCAGAGTGTGAGATGGTTCATATGGCAGCATATTGGCGATTGTAAACTAGACCAGTATTACTTTGAATGGCTGTTCCCTGTACCAATAGTGTCCATTTTCCCAGGTGTATCCCAACTCAGAACCAATAACTCCTCTAATAAAAACTAGGATCTAGGCCATAGGAACTAAAATATCACTTTTACAATCCCCAAATCCTCCTTGACACCTCGTTTCAAGCAGAAATGATGAGGTTGCTTTACCCCTTTGACATTTCAAGCCACATTCATTACACTGTCTATAGATCCTGCCACTGTCCTCCTGTTGAGCACGTGTGGCAGTGTACAGTACTGTCAGGCTGTATCCCTTTTCAGGAAACCACCGGAGATACCCCTCACAGTCACTCCAGTTCTGTCAGTGCATTTATAGAGCTGGCAGCGCTGATTGAGAGAGCCAATAGAAAACACGGTGAGAGGAAGAGCAGAAATGATACAGCGAAAGGGTTATCAATCAAAGACTCCTCTATGGGGGCTTAGGGTATAGATAGACATACGCGCAGTGCTCCATAATAAATAGTCTCTGTGGTTTGGTATATATCTTTTTATTACCTCTACTGTCTAATACATATGGGTTGCATTTCTGGTGGTGATTGATAGTAGAGCTCATGAAATAAAGCTTTCCATATCGTCTGAGACACTACCACAATATACCTGAAAGATAAGTTACTCATTCGTATGCATATGTGGGCCGCCTAATGTAGAAATGCAAAACATGTCCTTTAGGAAAAGAGTGATTCGATTGGTCAGATTTCACTAGCCACTGCAGTGTACTGCACCTAATAATGCATTTGATTTATATAGCACTTTTTTGGGAACTTAACATTGCAATATTTGTTTACTCCTAACCCGGTAAGCTACTTCACTAACCAAGGCTGCCCCAGGATAGATAAAATCAGACTACCAAGTGCCCAAGGACGCAACAATAGCATGCACTTATCTGGGTTGGGATCGAACCGCTGAACTTGGGGTTGGTGGATCGTCAGTTAGGCTATAGATATAAAATAGATTTACTATACAGCTAAACATGCTAACTGCCATTATCCAGCACTATAATATACCGTATTATAATATTAGAGGCGACAGTGGTTGGTAAAGCGTTTGTCCACTGTTCCGGCGGTTCGAATCCCGCTCTCGACATGAAAATCATTGGTTGAGAGGTCAGATCCAGTAGCCCACAGGTTGGCGCTACAATTCCAGCTCCCACAGATGAATGTTGTCATTGTGCCCTTGGGCAAGACACTTAACCCAGCTCCCCCCAGTGTCTGCATACACTGGGTATATGAGTGTGTGTGTGAATGGGTGACTGGTTCCTTGATGTAAAGCGCTTTGAGTGCCTTGAAGTTGGAAAAGCGCTATCTAAAAATGGGAGCATTTACCATAGAGTATATTGTAGATGTATATATTATGCAAAATGATCTAACATACAAACTTAAGAGGGGTATTCTATTTTTCACTTCAAAAAAATGTGTGTGCGTGGCTGTAAGTGTAATAGGCCACAATCAGCCAACACTGTTTTGGTTGATTGTGTTTGGGGGTAAGTAAAAATCATATGTATGCATCTCATACATACAGGCAACTCATTTATTTTATGCAACCGGAATAAGTTCGAAATCAATCTAATAATGAATCTTTCTTCTAAAAATTCTGGTTCCTAACTCTGTAGAAGAGAATAGTGCGATATGACAAAGTCCACTTGCACCATCTAACAATACATTTGAAATTGAGGCAACATCCACTCAGCCTCTGGAGTTCAGTTTGTCCTTATTACCTCTGCTGTCTATACACGAGGGCTGTGGTTATAAGGGTGATTGATAGCAGCTCATGAAACAAAGCTCTCCCTATAGTCACTGACAGTAGAACCTGCTCTGCCAGACGAGTCCCTGATTCACATGCAGACATCCTTATAATTGTTTTGCTGAAGCTGGAATGAGCGGCGTTGGATTTCTCATCACATATTGGTTTATTGCGTAACGAATAAGATTGATGTCCTCAATCAAGCAGGGACTGAGATTAGAGCGAAATATGACGGAGAAGACACACCTGGTCAGGGCTCATAGAAATGATCCATTGTATGTATGAGATCATATATCATTCTGTTCAAGTTATACAATATTGTCCCAAAGACTCAGTACGATTAAAAACATCCCAACAATGACAAATCAAATAGGATAGGAGTGTAGGAGAATAGGAGCGAACAAAATAAGTAACAAACATGTAAGTAAAAAGGCTTTAGTCTGAAAGGCGTGTCTTCACCTGTACTTTTAAAATGTATTTGCTAGATCAGTTTTCCACAATTCAAAGCATACCAGGATACTTAGCTTGGAAAAGATTTCAATGAAATAAGTTAGGTAATGGAAGAAAAAAAAACAACTTTAGAATGATGTTAAAGGAACTGTATGTATGATTATGAAACCTAAAAGGACTCTTTCTGATCTGAGACCTGACTGACCCCAGCACCTGCAGTCAGTCATGAATCAGTGCTAGTGCAGCCTCTGCAGCTCAGTGAGTGAATTCTAGAGCTTCTGAGCTTTTATATGCAGGTTAAGGCACTGGCAACGCAGGTTCAATTGTGATTAGTTATATTGTTTAAAACCCATCACTGTACACTCTGAAAAAGTAGGCTGGCCATTGCTATCTGTCAGAACAACACTGTATAACATGTATTTATAAGGGACTACTTGATAGACCGCCTGAATATCTCACTTGTTCGTTGAACTTTGATACAAGGAACTTTTATATAAGATCTCATGATTGTCTATGTCTAAAAACTGGCCGCACTAGCACTAGCTAACTGAAATGGGAAAAAAAAGCTTTTGGTTATTTTCCTTCTCAAAAACAGAACACATTTCAAGGACATGCAAAACTGAACACACTGGTGCCACTAATGCACTTTAATAACCTATCGCTAAACATTTATAGCCACACTCGCACCTGTTTTAATGTTTTAAATGGACCTATGTAGTTATTTGTTTTGTTTGTATTTATTTTTCTGTATTATATAAATTAAGATAAATACAATAAATACAAAAAATACAATTGTTAAAACAGTAAGATCACAGGCTACATACAGTTCCTTTAAAATATTTATGGTTAAATAAATAAAGTTTCAAGCGATTGAATATGCTAGATTAACCCATTTGTACTTCCACGATGCTTCCTTTTTAAGTCAAAAGTGTTGCTCATTATAATATAGTTAGTTAGTCAATGACCTGAAAATCAGCTGAAATTTCACATTAACAGCATTTATTATTAGACCCATTTCCTGAGCTTGTTGTTTATATAGTGTTAGTGAGATGTTTCAGTGTGTTACAATTTCTTTTTGACACATACACTGCTTACAACATTCACTCAGGAGTAAATAATCGGCCATCTGTTGTATCATCCCACTTAATTGCTAGCTCCTCTCTTGCCAGTTCGCATTGTTGAAAGGTGAGAACCCGCTAACACGCGAGACACCCACATAATGAAGCCTGGGCCGCTCGGAGGGCTCAAGATGACTGAGGTTAGGAGGAGATCGCTTTAGCACCACGTCGTGACCCAGCGTACGCCCCTCTCCTGCCCCCCTGTCCCGCAGCGGTCTGACCTTTGACCTTTGAGATGCTGTTAAGGCTACATGAGGCTCCAGTTCACAGGTAGAGGTCAGATCACGGCAAGCGCAGACCAACATCAAACATACTGTCCTCAGTCAAGGGCACATATACACACTGTTGACTTTGATAACAGAAAGTAGTGAAATATCAAGGTTAGGAAAAGAAAATAGTCTTATTACATAGCTGTATATCGTTGCAGCTCTCAAGTTTATTACCCACAGTGTCAAATAGAGACTGCAATACAACTGCAGAATGATTACGATAAATAAATATGATATAACTGTTACCTCAGCTCTTTCTAACATGACCAAACCCTCTTTTAAAACATTATCCAACAACCTTTATGACACACCATGCATTTTAAAATTCAATGCAATTAAAGCAATTATTGAGCTGCCAATATTATAAACCCCATAATATTCTTTACTGATTCATTTACAGTTTACATAATGCAATGGGCAACAAAACACTGGCTTATTTAGATAAAAGGCAGTGTCCACTACAGCATTAGCTTTTTTGTGTGAACCCAACAGTGCTAAAACTGAACAAAATTGCAATATAGTCTGTGATTGTAACTTTCAGATGAGGGGCCTCGCATTTTCTACAGGTGGCAGACTTTGAATTTAAAATTTGACCATTAAAATGCTTGTACATTCTCACACAGTATACATAAGGGATTTCATATTTTTCATTCTTGTGGCTTGGAGGATTCAGCACAAACAAATGGAGAATAGTGCCTTATTAACACATTTGTCATGTGTGTGTTATCTAATGCGACATCTGCAGCCTGTCCTCACCCACCCTCGTGTTGATCAAAAGCCTTGAAGATTTAACAAGCATTGACTCAAACCAATTGACTACAACAGATCTGTTTACACTCTCCTTGATTGTTAGCTTGATATTGCGTAGAGAACAATAACAGAAGCGCTTCATTGCTGCCAAAACCCTTTGTAAATAATTCATCCACAACAATTATTAGAGACACCTCATTATGTGGAAATGACTCAGGGCTGAATATGAGGAAACATGAGGCAGAGGCGAGTGAGGAGTGCTCGTCTGATGTGGAGCTCACCATTAATTGGGAGAAGGATTCATAACATGTTGGTTATAATTGTGTGGACATGTTCACAAAGCTGTTGGATGTATTTTTGTGTGTGTGGAACAAACAAACTGTTTTTATGGAAATGGCTATACACAAAGAATACATGGCAATTGTGGAAAATATAGTTTCACTACATGCACAATGGTGTATTGTGCACAGGTACAAGCAAAACACCATAACATCTGTTTCAAATGGCAACAACACAGAAAGAAAAAAGATGTTGCTATATGCACATGTTCGGAGCTTGAGGACAATACATTGCAATGACAACAATTCACTTTCTTGTATTGATTCAAAGGTCACCACACACAAGACAGACTTTCAGTAATTGCAGTATTCCTTAATTTCCAAATCTTATGCGTACAACAAAAATAATTTTTCTAATGCACAATATTAACATGCATTTAATCAGACAGTAGCCCAAATCGCCTAAAGTGTTTGATGTGTGTTTTGTTAAGAAGCTCTTGTAACTTCAGATGATGGAGCGGAGTCTGATCTCATTTCACTAAAAAGACTTCCCTGTCTCCCTGCATATTCTCTATGGATTCTGTTACTTTTAATTTAATCCAATACTACACAATATGGGAGGAATGTGATTTTAAACAAAATGTGCAGTAGCATACCCAAAGCTGTCAAAACCAAGTACATTCTACATAGATTCTGTCTGTGGCTTTGGTGGAAATATACTTTTCAGGCCCAAATGTAATTTTAGTCCCATAGCTGCTGTAGTCAATGCACAGAACAGAATTTCCAGGTCTGCGCCTCTCCATAAAGCAGAAATAGGACCAGATGTACTGAAGAAGGGTGCTATTTCTGTACAGAAATGAGTCCAACAAACAGAGAAAGTGAAAGTCAAAATTGGATGGAACACAGCCATAGTTTCTTAATCTGGACAGGAACTGATCCAAGATTGTGTTTTTGCCTTTGAAAAATATATTAGGATCCATTCTCAGTTATATTGAAAATTAAAAGCAATGAGCTTTCTGCATCAGTCTATACATTTCAAACCATCTGGCACATTAAACTGGATTTTTCTTTTACTTACAAAGGATGTTTTTACTAAGAAATGCATGAAGAAATGTCGTATTTAAATGTAAAAGGGATATCTTTGTAGCTTTCTACTACAGAGAAGGCCAGGGTCCAAGGGAGAAACAGTCTTGGGAACTTAGTGCCGTGCAGAAGATAGGTCAAACACTTTTAACACAATTTCAATAATAAAACAGATTTTCAGTAATACTTATAACTGTTTAAATAGCAGTATAATAGAGAAATTTGAGCACACAAACATTGTAGTAAATGATAGTACATTATAAAAAAACTCACTCAATTGCTAGTCACAATTTAGGGTGGCTAGCATGGGGTGTATTTGAATGATGTTTCAAGCTGATTTCACCGTGCTGCTGATTTTTCATGAATATCATTCTGTGTTTCCCTCATGATCCCCGTGCTGTTTGCCTGTGCAGGTGTAAGCAGCTGACGTACCCCGAGGACCTGCCTCAGATCTCGGTGGTCTTCATCTTTGTGAATGAGGCTCTGTCTGTGATCCTGCGCTCCGTCCACAGTGTTGTCAACCACACACCGGCACACCTGCTCAAAGAGATCATCCTGGTCGATGACAACAGCGACAGTGGTAAGAGGATTTTTCCCATGTATCTGAGCAAAATGTGTCTTTCCCGCAGTACAGATATATTGTATAAGCAGCTCTTGAGGTCAAAATATGCTGTGTGCTGTCTGCATCCAATTAGAAAGCAGTTTATTGCCCAATAAGCAGGAAGTGTGCATTAGCATGCTAGTTGATGTTAGCTTTACAGTGGCAGCTAAAAAGGTCTGCACTGGTCCCTGAGAGTTGTGAATAGAGCTCATAAACTCAACGTGGTGAGTAATCAGGATCTTCGAAATGCATAAGGTAAGTGACGAATAACTTTGGACAACTGCAAAATCGTTTAAGATGACCTAGTTTGGTTTTTTAAGTTTTTAAGGCAGGTACATCACCTTTAATATTAGGCCTTATTGATTTTCACCCTGTATTTTTCCAGTCTTAGCGGAATGGAAAGTAAAAACTACACCTTTACGCTGCAAGGACGTGCTAGCTTTGTCTAGATAAATCAGAATCAGAAAATGCTTCATTGCCATTGTCAGCGAATAAAATTCATAGGCTAGGAAGGCTGACACTGTGCAACACAAAACAATGAACAACAATAGCAAAATATAAAATATGGTAGAATAAAAGCCATGCATAAATGAGAATAAATATAAATACAAACATACAAGAACTACATTGCCAAGACATCTGTACTTGGTGACTATGGGATTTCATCTCAAATGCCATAGTCGGATATGCAGAAGAACTGGGTTTGTTATCTCTTTTAATGTATATGCAGGTAGAGCAAGCATTATGTTGTTTGTGCATTGCTGGCTTTTCTTATGACTATCATTGGACTGACCCAGTTTATTTTAAGCTCAGTATTTCACTATGCTTTTTCATCTTCAAAGCTCGCTGTCAACATTGCAGCATTACAAACGCCTATTAAGCAAAACCAGCAGCATGTTTGTGTGTAGTTGTGTGTCTGTTGATAACATCTGAACTGATAGATGTTTTAAAGATACCACAGGGATCACTGGCTCCTCCGCTCAGCTGCACTTTGAACCTCAGCATTTAAGCAGGTGATGGTGTGATGTGGCGCCTCACCGGAGCACACGTGGGCTTATCTTTATGAAGAACATTTATAAAGATGGAGGACCCCCGAGGGTAGACGCACACACCTACCTTTAAAGCCGATTATAAACCCGGAGAGGAGCAGAGGAGGGATTCACTGTGGTTATCTCCGCCGCTGCGTTCAACTGTCTCCATGGTGATGGGGTAGGAGGTTGGAGGTGGGTCGTTACTGTGATGCCCACTACAGCTGACAATGTTAATTCTATGGCCTTGTTGGGGATTCTCGGTGGCACAGTAAGATGTTAAAGCTGCACCATGTAAATTTCTAGCGGAGGGTCCGCCACTTGCTCGTCTCCATGGAGACATTGCATTGCCTGGAACGTTTTACAGAATAGTGTTAAACTGTCTGTACTGCATTTATTCAATTACAGGCCTTCCCCCCTCAAAAATACCTTGAAGAACATGCATTCTTACTTTCAGCTGAGTCACCTCTCCACAGATCTGGCCTGTAGTGGTTTGGCCTGATGCAGTTACATGCTTGTCTCCATGGATTTAAATGTAATGCTATACTGTGGAGCATTCTACGCAAAGCTATAACATCCCCAAGAGGCTATCAGGGCGCTGTCCCTCCACTGAAAAGTTCATGGTACACCTTTAGTTTTAAAAGACCTAGATCCAGATGTTGAATTAGACATGGTCAAGACTATCTTATCTGGACGAGTTCTGATGGCTTCAGATATCTTGAAATGTTGATCTGTTTTTGACCACTTTTGATATTGTTTTTTGACCACTGCAGACTGGAAACTACCCCAAAAAGCAACAGTTTCGATAATACCTTTTTGACCTAGTTATCTAGTTATCTGGTTTGGTCTATATACCACTTACTAACACGTTTATATGAGGAGATATGTGCTTTATTGTTGTCAGCAGTTGAATGTTATTCAATTTGACATGTTTATCCAGCATCCTCGTCACTCGTCACTAAAATTTCAGCCCTCACTCCACACCTGGCACAGAGTCAGACCTCCCTCTCACCATAGAGCATCAGAGAGTCCAGTGAAATTACATGGTGCTGCTACAATGAGTAGTCACCAGTGGCAGATCCACGCTCCCCGCTGTGGCTCTAAAAGGCTACCATTAAGCAAAGAGCCAGCAACAAAAGGCTTTACGTCACTCCGGGATTTCTTTTAGTGAATTCTGAAGGACACTGCGTGTTCCATTAGTCTGGCTCAAAATACAAACTTTTTCACCAAAAAATCTTCTGTATATGAAAATATAAACAAGAAGTGTTGCTTTTTGTCAAGATACGTTTATGAATACATTGAGTACATCCATCTTATACAACTCGAGGTGTATTTCTCCATAAAAACTCACAAATTCCTTTAATTTCTACTCAGGCAAAACGCCAGGGCATTGTTCTTAGCTGGTTTCTTCTTTTTTTTCTAAACAAATGATTGCATTTTTGACTCTTCGAACGTCAACGAAAAGTCTCACATGGGGGTCAATTGGCCAAGCAAAAAATTTCATCGTGACAATGCCTTGCCCAAAATGATTCAGCAGTGCCTCCTGGACTTGGAACCCTATGGCAAATGAGACAGAAATTTGGAACAGTGATAGAGATCCATGAGAGAAGCCTGAAATTGAATTGGAGCAGTGCCCTATGATGAAGAGGAAGTCTGTCATATTGTATCGGACATTTTTAGCCATTTTTACTGCATGTTTATAAAAAGTATCTAATCCTTGTTTTTTGTTCCAGATAAGATCAGATTTGGCTTGCCACATGACACATAGTTTTCAAAAGTTAGCAATTTTTCTGCGATACTCCTTGCAATTTCCACGTAACATGCTGGCAAATAACATATTCATTTCCTGCTTCTTTGATGACTTCTCTCAGCCACAGGCATTGGCCTCAAATTTGAATCACTAATGCGTGATAGTTTGTATAAAAAGTGACATTATTAAATTGTTATCAACTAAATATTGATGTCCACCCCAAGTCTGCTTGCCTACCCATTAAAGTCACAGCACGCTACTGCAATCTAGTCCTTGGTTTTTGATCCAAATGAGCTTACACTCCACATACCACATCTAGAGATGGTGGTAATCAATAGTGATCCATTTTTCTTAGATATGCATTACAGTTTTTGTGAAACCTGTCAAAAACTGTCAGTATTTCCTGTTTCTTTGATACTTGCTCACCGTCATATGCAACTGCCTACAGAGCTAAAGTGTTAACCATCAGTGCAATGTCAAAGCCTGAATAGAGCAGAGTAATGAGAGTAATGGTGATAATAGCGCCCCCTACAATATACATAAAAAGTCCAAAATTATGAACCTCGGAGATTAATTGTAATTAATTAATTAATTGAGATTAACTGTATTCACCATAACATGCAAAAACGTCAAATGGACCAACATCATATTCTTTATTGTTTGGACTGTGGGAACATAAACATCCACTATTTCATACTGGACTTTCCAAATCGATATACAGAGACAGAAATGACTTTAAAGGGGATAAAAAAAATAAATAAATAAAAATAAAAATAAGGTTATAATAAGATGATTGGCAAGTAAATTTTGCATAAATAACAATACTAAAGTAATTTGGTTAAAAAGTTACAACTCAGCAAAACTATGTAGCTTATGTATTGTTTAAATATACCTTTTATTATCACTGTGGTAAAGTGGGTAGCAGCAGTAGCACTTGCAATTGTCTGGCAATTATTGGCAATTATATTAATTCAGCACCTCAATAACTCCCAAGTCATTACCCAATCCAGAAAAAGAGCCCTAAAGTCCAGTCCACATCCAGAACTTACTCCCTCCCCGACTTCACTGAATGTCCCTGAATGACCTCTGGCTCTGTGTTTACTAACCCTGATGATGATAGGTGCAGATGTGAAAGCTGTTTGTCCTCTTCTCCTTCACACATTACACTATTAACATGCAGACAGGACTGTTGACCTTTTCTGCATGTCTGTCTGCTTGCTAACCAGGCTAATTCAGAGCTACTGCCCACAGACACACACACACACACACACACACACACACACGGTATCATGGTGACTCAACAGGAAGTAGCCACTGTCACCACACCACACATTTCTGGGCTCAAACAGACGTTGACATTTATTAGTGCCTCAGAGCTTTATTCATGCAACAGGCAGGAGCTGACGGCCGAGCAGCAGCCACAGTGTTAGTTGACTAGACTCAGGCTCAGACCACCATCATGCAATTGTTTCGTGTCAGTTACTATAGCATTTACTGTATTTTTTTTATATATATTTGAAAAGAGAACATTTGTAGCAGAAGTTACTGTCCAGAAACATTTTTTTTTGCATTTACATCATATCTGAAGTAGGGCTGCACTATATTTCAGAATCAAATAGAGATCGCAAGTTGAGAAGCCACATCATGAAATCGCAAAGGCTGCATTATTTTGATAAACGAATGTCCTTTGTAAAGCACATAGTATCCTGTCTTTTTATAGAAAAATCTAACACGTTGTTTACGTTGTGCACTCTGACAGAATCCTATTTTTATTGCCTAGCCTCTGATTGTTATGCCTCTGAGCTTTAGAATTAGATGGAATATGATTCAGATTTTGCATAAATTGATCTGATTTAGACTTTATATACAATTTGTGTTTTGATATTTCCTTTTGGCTCTTTTCCCACTGCTAAAGGTACAATATATGACTTTTCTGTTGGATGGTCCATCAACTGTTTCCATTTTGATGCTTGGTCAGGAATATTTTTACCTTCCAGATTTTTTTTTTTTTTGTGATTATAGATGTTTTAATTCTTTAACCATTTCACTATCCCTCCCCTGTACATGTCCAAACCTCTCAATCTGATCCTACTTTTAAAAAATGCAATTGCAGTAGTTTTTTCCCCCAAAAAACACAAAAAAACACAATTAGATTTTTTTTTTTCCCAAAATCTTGCAGCCCCAAAAGGGCAGTGTAAGCACAACATAAAGCTTTGTAGACTTACAGTGGAAAGAGTAAACAAAACTTTAACTCAAGCAACACTGTTCCTTTACAAACTATGTTATTCAAGTAGGAGTAACATATGGTGTCTGAAAACTACTCTGAGAAGTACAATTGTATTATTTGTAAATGCTCTTCTTTTTGTTACAGGTGAACTGTAACAAAACTGATCTTATACTCCTTGTGGAAGTTATTATCAGTCTAATGTATTATTTTAATACCATACATTCCAGTTTTACCAAAAATATATCCACAAAGACAAGAGGCACTGTAACAGAAAGGTTACGCACTGCACATTTAACAAAGTAAAGATATTGTCATGAGGTTTAATTCACTAAATAATACTGTGTAATCTAAATGTTTTTGTTGCTAATGGGCCTAGTGTACAGCATGTTATCTGTGAATGCAGCCACATTAACCAATAGGCAAAGAATCAACAAAATAATGTGAGCCATAATTAAAATACTATGAATTTATTAAAATAAATAAATAAATAA
>KN477802.1:12319-76520 GCA_000787095.1 Periophthalmodon schlosseri
GGTGCGGCGGGTGGGGCCCAGCTTCTCCTGCCGCCTCTGGCACACGAGGGTGAGCCACCACTGGAGAGTCTGAGAGGCTCAATTTGTATCCTATTATCCTATAAGAAAATGTCTATTCACACCAATGAATAGTTTCATTGGCCTAAATTTTAATAATGCAGTGAAAGAAAGGGAGAAATAAAGAAGAATGCAGCTGGTGTGAGCGCGCATTATTCCCGTCACCTGCAAGATGGAGAGCCTGGAGACCCCTATTCATTTGCCTAATTTCGGTCAACTTAACAAACTTTGGGAGAAATTATACTGCTATTGTTATGAAGGGTGAAGCTTTCTGATCGAATTAACAGCATGTTTTGATCCGGTAAATGTCATTAGAAAGAAAGAAACAATCGCGTTTAAAGGGGCCTGGGTAATGCGCCAAGTGGAGACGCCAAAGCGCACACTGCACAAAGGCCGCGAGTAAATGCCACAGGGGACTTTTGTACCCTCACATTGCTCAAGTTTTTAGCCCAAACAAAGGGCATTATTTTATACTTGAATACATTTCATACAACAATTGGCTATTTTCTTCAAACATATTTTCACAGCAAGGTTAACAACAGGTTTATTGTGTGCGTCTTCTCACGCATTCACGCGGCTCTCATGCGCAAAGACACTGTGCAGCCATTCTTTTTCACCCAAAATGTTTTAATTTGGAAACTTTTCCCGTGTTTTGAAAGATTTGATCCTGTGAGCAATGTCGAAACATACAAAAAAGAAAGAAAGTTTAAAAAGAAAGACTCACACGACATCTGAAGCGTTTGGAGCGTTTTCCTTGCACCATGGAGAGCAAAGCGCGAGCAACCGGGACCAGGGCAGAAAATCCTATTATTTAATCGCAAAGTTTTAACATCTCTACGGTTTCTTTTTGAAATAAATGGAGACTTTTTTAAACTTACTTTTAAAATGATATATTTCGGGATCTCTTTTGATTTCAAAGTTTATGGCAGTAGCTCGTTTTATTTTCAAATAAACATAAGAGTCAAGACTGTGTAAAATTATTAGTGAAATATGAATTCTTTTTACACTTCATTTCATTTTTTCTGATTATTATAAACACGGTAGCCTACTGCCCATTGTTATATTCACATCTTGGGAATATGTTTATAATAATAGAATTTACTGCATTATGTGTGAAGAAACGTGCGTTATTACACACTTCATATTTTAACAAAACTTTTGAACATTTACATTTGAATCTAGACCAATATTTCATCTCAGTGTGCTAGAAGAGGGCTGTGATGTTGTTGGCCGGTGCAGTTTCCTTTATTTCATTAATTTATGCTACAGATTTGCAGATATGCATCGAGACAAATCACTTGTACTAGATTTGTGAAGTAGGCTACATATTGTCCGCTGCGCTCCTTGCTGTGATGACTTTCCCCGAAGATTCACTAGGTGAGTGCGCCATCTTCTGTATGGACCGCAGCACTAACAGGGCTCAGGCTATGGGTCCCCTGGCCAGACTTTTTTCTTCGAGGGTTGCACAGACTATACAAAGGAGAGGGTTGTAAACCAGTGGAATCGTCGTCAGGAAGCCTTGGGGCCAACAAAAATGTGTTTGATGGCCGGATGGACTTGGCTGCTCTAGCTCCTATCACTACTATTAGAGTTTGGGCTATTTGCCCAACGTAACTAGCCTGTTACGCAGAAAACATCTTGGAAAAATTAGAAACTAGGCTACGTAAAACATGAATTAACATTAATTTGAAGTTGTATTTGAAACTTCTATTTAAATGTACAAGAACTCCCTCTAGTGGTTACGGAAAATACTGCGTCCCTCTACTTCCACCGTATGAGACTAGATGAGGAGACTGTCTCAAGTGGGGACATTCTGCTGAATAGTAGGCCTATTTCCAGTCGCCTAAATCAATCAGCCTAATGAAACTAATTATGAATGTTTCGCTGTATATGGAGGCCTTTGTCTTCGTGAATGAATCACATCAAGACGTGTCGGTGCAGTCCTATGTAAAAGTGTAAATATAGCCCCTAGTTGAGGCTCAATCATGACTCAACCATCAGTGTCATGTGTTAACCAATCGAAACACGGCTCTCAACATTCAGGCATGACAGTTACGCGAGGCCATTTGCGATAGGTTGAGAGCATTCGTTCTTAAAAACCAAGCCCGCTGTCGTTTCTTCGAGGAAAGGTTAGGTTTGATCTTTTTCTCCACGCCCCTGCACACAGGTTAGTAACATATGTCTTCACATGTTCACTGCAGTTCCTGTCGTAGAGCGCTGCGCAGCGCCTCCTCACACCCCCTTTCGCTTCTGTTTTCTGTATAAATAGACAGTGCCAAACCACAATTTGCAGCGCTTTATGTCTGCCTGCCTACGTTGCCGTTACGTGGATTTTTTTTTTTTTTTTTTTACATACAAACTCAAGATATCTGGCTCACTTGAGGCATCGAATTTAACATCGTTGTACGGATACAGGAAGCTGGGTTGAGAATAAAACAAGACCTTCATATACAGACACGTATGAATTCAATATGAAGTAAGTAGCCTACTTTGTTTGCAAACTTTGGGGTTCAGTCTTTGACAGACTGCATTCATCTTGGGTTACGTGGTTACGTGGTTACACAAACGATGCTTTAGTTATCAGACGTGGCATCTCCGCCATAACTTTGTTGCTCCGTAAGCTCTTCTGTTACGTGATCTAGTTCCTCTATGTGCTCCACTTCCATTGTAGTAACCGCTTTACAGAAAACGGCTGTTGGTCTAGAAGGCTTCTGGATCGGTTGCTTAAGGAAATCATAAGCTACAGACTTGTGCTTGGATGATTTATGAAGACGAGAATATTCCAGTGAATAGCTTTTGTCCAAGCCTACAGGTGGTTGTCACAGCAGCTGAAAGAGGTGTAGGCTAAGTTGCAGAAGAACACTATTGTAAGGGTGAGAAACTTGAATGACTGGGATGTTTCAGTTGAGTTGGAGGTGATTTATCTTTAGTGGGAGTGAGGCTCGAGGATGCGTGCCAGACACCTGTGGAATGTGGAGCAGGACTGTTTCCATGGTAAATGTAGTTTGTTTGAATCTCTTAAGCCACACTATTTGTACAGCAGAGACTGATAACCCTGTAAATGACTATTAAAACAGTGTGGGAAATATATACTCAATTTAACAAGTATGAAGATCTCATAAACATGACAAAATCTGACCTTTCTTGAATAGTTTTAGAGAAATCTTGAACTTTATCGACAAATTACATTCTATTGTGTAAGTGTTGTTTTTTTGTTTTTTTTTTAAATAATTGTTATATCAAAATTGGTATGGAGTGTCAAACCTTTTCCATAGTAATGAAATGGAGTTTGGCACTTTAGTATCGTGACAACACTATTAAATATTATGTTTTGACCTTCAGCGCAGGACGGGCAGCTTTTTTTACACTAAACAAAAGGGCTCTTTGTGTGCCATTATTTGGAACTGGAGCACCTCCCTGTCACTGCTTTGTGGTAGTTATTTGAGACCACTCGTTTCAATATATTTGCCTCTCTGACACGTTGCCTTTGGGCCAGAAACCGGAACACAGGGCTGTGCTTTTTTTTCTGCTATAATTTCACTGACTGAATTTGAGGCTGTCATGTGAGTGAGCAGTAATGAAGGGATGCGGCTTAACAAATTTGGCCTTTGCATGGGACATCAACAGAAGAAGCATTTAGGCCAGTGTTTCTCAAACTGTGGTACATATGTGTACTGTGAGGTCCTCTGCAGTACTGTGAGGTCCTCTGCAGTACTGTGAGGTCCTCTGCAGTACTGTGTGGTCCTCTGCAGTACTGTGAGGTCCTCTGCGGATCGATCGATATGGGCTTTTTTCTGGCCGATGCCAATACCGATTGTTTAGAATACAGAGCAACCAATGGCCGATAAGCTCTGCCGATATTTTTGGGCAGATTTAGATTATTTTCCCCGAATTAAATTTCACTACAAACTCCCCCCAAGCCCTTTTTTACCACAAGCCTTTAAGAGAGTTGTGTAGTTATGTTTTGTGCCGCTATCTCTTCGTACTAAAGTGTTAATATAAAGTTTTGTGTTTACTTTACCAGTATATTGGCCGATATATTGGTCTATCTCTAGTTTTAGTGCACAGATCAACAGTCAGAATTGACAATTTTACGGTTCATAGACAAAAGCCAATCAGAATCTGTATAAATGTACCTTCTATCCTTTTTGTTTGTGGAGTTGGTAACTGTCTGTACATAGTTTAATTCCTCAACACTATATTCTGTACAGTTGTGGGGCAAAAGAACTAGCCTATTTAAAAAAAAAAGAGATACCTGGACCACTGTTTGAACGACTGAACTGTTTGTTTCCATGGTAAATAATCACAGTGCTGACATTTGAGCTCAATCTCAGTACAAGACTTTTCTTCACAAAGTTCATTTTTTGGGTGGTGAATTGTGTGTGTCATTTGCAGTTGTGAAGGTCTTGTGATGCATGAGGCCGTGGCCATAGTCATCAATGTGGGTGTGACCTATGTTCCATTTATTACAAATCCCATCCTCCCTCTTCCGCTGTATATGTCTGTAGTGACCATGTGACCAGCCGTGTCCCATTTCAACAGTGTGTCACCAATAGGGATCTCAAGATGATTGGGTTAATCGAAAACTGTGATTAGATTATCAAAATAATCGTAAGGGCTAAAAAATATGAAGGAGTCAAACTATACTCTTAAAAAGTACAAATAATGTTAAGTGCTTTTTTATCTGTTTATGTTACCGGAACTTTACTTTATCATTCAGAAAGCTTCATTTGGGCTGGCAGTAGCTCAGTTGGTAGCGTGTTTGTCCACTGATCCAAAGGCTGGCGGTTCGAATCCCGCTCTCGACATAAACATCATTGGTAGAGCAATCAGATCCACTAACCCACATGTTGGTGGTGTGATTCCAGCTCCCCCAGATGAATGCTGTTGTGTCCTTGGGCAAGACACTTAACCCACCTCGCCTCCAGTGTCTGTGGTGATTCAGTGGTTTATGAACCTCTAGGACTCATTATAGATACAAACTAACTACTTAAGTGTTGCATTCTGTTATTTATTTATTGCAGTTTGTGTATTGTACATTAAGAATATTTTTTGGGGGATAATTCTGCTTATGGTTTGGTTTCAATATTATCATCTATATTTACTTAAGCAATATATCGCACTTCAAAATGTGTTAACGTGACAGGTCTAGGTGTCAATAATTGTGAATAATTGTGGTGTTCATCGTTGTAACTCTAAAATTTTATATCGTGATATCCCCAGTCATGAATGGAAAGAACTGCTGCCTGGTTTATTTAAGTAAGGCTTAGATGGACACGCACATTACATGCAAATATAAAAGATAGCTCACTGGGGTCTCAATCTAAACTGGAAAACCTTGTTCTGGAATGTTTTGGATTTTTGTGCTCTTAAATGTTTCCAGATGTCTTCAAATGTGTTGGTAATTAAAAAAAATGCATTACACATCAAACCACAATATTGGTTTATATCATCGTTTGGTTACTGTTCAGCGCTAACGTGGGGTTCAATAGTGTATCAATAGTGCAGGCAATACAAATGGGTTCGAACACATTTATAGAGGCAGTCAATAGCACTCTACAGTTACACAGTTTGACACACGCAAGGCGGACTCTAGATCACTGTGGCATAACATAGCGGGTTGTGACTTGTCCAAATTCCCCTTCATATGAATGCAAAACCATGTAATTTAGGAGTGCGTGTGTTCATCTACATCTCAGAACTGTATGTAAAACTGTGGTTGTAGGGTTGAAGGATAGTAAACAGGTAATGGATTTACATATGCAAATCATGTTTTGCATTAGGTTGCAAACGCTGCTTTTACACAACTTTAAGGTTTAGATTAGTTTTTTCTGTTCAAATCTGTTATCATAGCCCCAGTTTATTCACTGACTTATGTGAGATGTTGCTGTACTGGCCAGGCACAATTTTTCCTTTTTCCACAGGCTTGGGACAGATGCTGGGGTATGTGATCTGTACATTTCAATACACTGATGTCATACAAACATATCATGACTTGTTGGTATAAGTGTTTTGAGTCCTAGTTCCTATCAGTGGTTTAGACCTGTTTTTCTAAATATTTTTTGGTTAACAAGACTTCAG
Source organism: Periophthalmodon schlosseri (assembly GCA_000787095.1). Lineage (NCBI taxonomy): Eukaryota > Metazoa > Chordata > Actinopteri > Gobiiformes > Gobiidae > Periophthalmodon > Periophthalmodon schlosseri. The sequence continues at coordinate 18,458 of KN477802.1, forward strand.
TTACTGTCTGGCAGTTGCATATGCAAATAAGAAAATAACATTGGAAAAATAGTCAATAGAAAACCACTAAGGCTATGTTTTTTTTTAAAATTAGTTAAAAGTGATGTACTCCATATTACATTTATTTTCAGAAATTCCTATCTTTCCATAATAGAAACGGAGATCAATTTTGGGAAAAGTAATTGCATAATTTTGCTATAAATAGGCCTGTCATGAGAAGTTCTATATCGGCTTATCGTTCAGTATATGCTAAATGGAACAATATTTTTGGGGGTCAGTATTTATCGTGGGTATTTTTTATTTGCAGTAGTGGGATATTTTTGGTTATTTTTTTGCAATATGATAAGATTTGAGCTGTTGAAGCTTGAATAAATAACTTCTCTGCCTCATTACATTGCATTCAACTTTTTAATTATTTCAGTTATTTTTCTTTTTTTAAATATTGTACATTTAGAATAGTTTTTTTGGGAATAATTCTGCTTTATGGTTTGGTTTCAATATTATTGTTTATTGTTTATATTTTACTTTATTATATTACTTCAGCAATATAGCCCACTTCAAATTTGTTATCGTGACAGGCCTAACTATAAAATCAATATATACGAAATGATGAAATTTAATGAATGCTTAGAAAAGCCACCAAAGACAACACAAATAAACACATCCTGGATACAAAACTTTGTGTATCTTAAATAGTATAGTACTGTACAAAAATCACATTACCAGAACAAAATTTGAGCTTTCCTGATCAGTTTTAGTATGATTTTAAACTTGATCAGAACTACTATAAGATGCCATGGTAACCTAAAGAAAGCGTTTTTATTTGTGTGTGGAAATTTCATTGTATTACTAAAAAAGGAGCATTTTTATCTTCATTATAGTATCATAATCGGTATCCTTAGTATCGAAATGGAGTTTGAAATGTTAGTATTGTGACACTGCTCTTGAAACAGAAGTTAGATTACCAGACTGACAAACCACATGTAGAACTTCCTGTGGTGGGTCTTATCTGTGCCAGGGCCAAATGTGTAGTAGTGCTCTAATGTGTAGTAGTAGCGTTCTAATGTGTAGTAGTAGCGTTCTAATGTGTAGTAGTAGCGTTCTAATGTGTAGTTGTGCTCTGTTCTGTGTCAAATGAACCAGCTGCCCTCTTTCCTCTTCTCTTTTTTTTTTTCTTTGGGTGGTGGGGTGACGGAGGACGGCCTTGTCATTGGCCTGACACGTTCACAGGCCAAGTATGGAGAGTGAAGGTGGAAGTGGGGTCGCACGAGGAGGGACGACCGTTTGACTTTAGTGACTCTGGAACAAGACCACAAATAACACACATATTTAAGTATAAAGGTTCTTCTAAATGTTTTTTTTATTTTATTTCTTTCTGGGTCTATATAAAACATAGACAATTGCATTAAAGGGCCCATATTACGCTATTTTCTGATCTATGTTATAATATTGTTTCCTCATCACAAACAGACTTGGAGTTGTGTTTTGTTTCATTCACAAACCCTGCATATTCTTCAAGTTTTTCTCTTAAACAGAAAACACTCTGTTCCACCTTCTGATGTCATGTGGTAATACAGGAAGTGCTCCACTGTGTTTTTAAACTCCATACACCTTCACTAGAATCGTTTGGATGGTTTCAGCCGTGAGATTGCCAATCTGCTGAACAAAAGGTAAAAGGAGCTGTTAACTTGAAAACTACCACTACATGACATTACAAGGTGGAACAGAGCATTCTGAGCTTTGGAGATGTAGACAGACTAATAATAAAGTGTTACTCAAACATGTGTGAATGAAACAAAACACAACTCCAGGTATGTTTTTGATGAGGTAACAGCATTATAACATGGCTTAAAGCTCACAAGTCAGTTTTGCGTAATAGGATGTTAATATTAATTTCACACATATACCTTTATCATGGCTTAAAGCTCACAAGTCAGTTTTGCGTATGTGTGAAATATTAATTTCACACATATACCTTTATCCCTCCTCACTCTCTGCTTTCTGTGTTTCAAGGAATTGTTCTAAATGTAATCAAACTTTTTTTTCAGAGATGAATCATGATTTCAGTTTGATTGTGAAAATAATTTGAGTTGGAGCAATCCTCAAATCACAAATGTTGCAATTATGTAGATAATAATGTCTCCGCAAAGAACATAAAATCCTTTTTAAAGAAAATCTCTCTTTTTCTTAAATTCATGGGATTCTTGTATTATCATGTATCAGTTCATATGTCAGTGTGCTCTAAAATGATAGCGTTCCTGGAGTTGTTTACATAGTGCAAATCGCTAGGCCTGTCACCATAACAAATTATGACGCATGATATATCGCTACAGAGGAATATCAACAAAAAAACAATATACAGATAACACAATGCGTAGGCAAAGAACAATAAAACATCAAGATATCCTGTCTAGCTAGTATTAAATGCCAAGGGGGAGAGACGGGTTTTCAGTCTTGTCTTAAACTGCGTTAAACATTATTTCCATCATGACGTTGGAACTGGTTGTCTGGTTACATTTTAAATGAAAGACAAAACAAAACAAGAATGTAACATATTGTGGGTCAGATAAACTTTGATAAGGTCCCTGCAAATGGACTGCAAAATACACACATGTATTTCAATATTTGCACTGCTTTTTGGCTTGTGTCACCTGGCTCTCGCGCGCCACTGTATCTGTTTGAAAAAGGGGTGTGGTTTTGCTATTCATAGTGGTGAGAAACTCTGAGGTCTATTAGAGGTCGAAGTGTGTGTGTCTCTCCTAATAGCAACTGCAGTGGCAAAGGGCCCACACAGATCAGTATACAGTCTGCTCTTAAGGACCGGCACTTTTTCTCTCTGGATCACTAAAACACTGTGAGTAAATGTGACAGCATGCCTTAAAAAATCCCTATGTGCGTCACTGTGAAGGTGAGAGAGGCGCTTGGGAATGTTTGGAGACTGTGTAATAAGGAAACTTGCTTTATTAAGTAGAGGAAAGGTTCATTTTTGCTTTAACTTTTTCATATGCAGTGGTTGTTACAGTTATCTAGTTGTCTAGGTAATGCCACTAGTTTATAAGCTTGATAATGTACAGACGTTAGTGTCATATAGGGCTGCACTAAACGGTATGGAAAAAAATACAGTATCTGTAAGTATCACATATTTTAGTGTACATATTGACAAAAAGTTTCAGTTATATTAAAACAAAAATGTTCACGCCTTAATTTACTCATCAAACAGTGTCATTATAAATTAAAACCTAACTGAGACTAGACCAAGACCAAAACAAATATTTAGTTTCTTGCCATATGGATTTTACCAGCGCTATACTGAAGGTGCCCTGTGAGGCAGCATGTGTATACTTTCTCCCAGTGGGCAGCAGGCCAGTCAGTCATGTGCTCAACGTTAATAATAGAAGTAGGTGAGATGTCAATTGTCATGGCTGTTCATCAACTAAACATGACCAGTATGGAGGTCAAAGCAGGTAACCATGTTTATCTCATGTTCTCGCTGAAGGAGACTAATGCAATAGTTACATAAGTACAAGGTAAACAAATCGACCACCATAGTAAATTGCTCTGATTAAGTTTAGATGAGGTTCAAACTTAGTTTACTTATATTTACTCCCATCCCCAATGCATCTTTAATATTAAACCATATGGTATGGCTGTCATTATTGGTTTAGTTATTTAAATACATCATATGTTACGTTATAGTTATTCAAAGTCTGATGCAGCGTAAGATATATATAGTGTGTAAAGTTGATGCATGTGTTTATCTGTTCATTTTGTATTTACACAATTATTACCGTATATCTAATAGGCTGAATGACACCATGAATCACTACTGTGTAGATTTGCTGCACTGTTGCAGTGGCATACAGTTCAGTGGGGTGGAGTGATTATCCTCATATCTGTATGTTGTACATTAATACTATCTAAATATATGAATACATATGCTGTGTTGATCAAAAGCTAGCTACATTAAAATGTCGTTGATTTAAGTGAGTAATTAGATACATGTTTTTCAGAGCCCAGCACTAGTGCCTTGTGTGTTCTGTAGTGTAGATCTGTGCCACAGCTGTGGGCTGTGTGCATGGCCCAGTGAACTCATTTATATGGCATGTCCCGACCAGGAAACCTCATTTCCTCCCGGTCCAGTGTCTCAGACGAGCACGTGATGATCTGTGATTGAGTCCATATGTCTCCACCAGCTCCTACTGTGGACTCTTTACTGTGTCCTTGTTTCCATCAACACAGCTGTTCAGCACCACTATCTTCCTTTTATTTACACAGTGTACACCTGAAACACTATAAATAGTGGCCTACACGCACATTTTCCTTTCGCAGTTGTTTCTCTGCGAACTCTGGAGCAGCAAATAAAACGATAAGAAAGAAAACTAAAAGGTGCTAAAATAAGTTCAGAATAAGTGACTGATCAACTAGACAAACAGTTCACATTTTTATGAACTCCACAGCCATTGTCAGCAAATGAATTAAGTCCAGTTTTGTGAAAACAATTGTGTAAAAATATGCAATTTTTCTGACAATCATTACGATTCAATTTGTGATTAATGTTTCAATTGTAGGATTCAGTTTACAGTGCACAAACACCTCCAGGAACATAAACATAGATCTGGAAAATACATGGTAGATAACAGTGTGCTTCTCTGTGGTTGGAGCTGCGGTTTGTAGGCTACACATGTTTGAGTCTTTACTTCTCTCTCCCTCCTCTGCTACTGTGCTGTTCTACATACCTTCTAAAATTCTGATTTTTGTAACAGACTTGTCTTTTTCCACGCAGGGTAATTTGGGAACATGCAGGCTCAGGAAGTCCTGAGACAGCTGCGAATTCCTGAATTTGATGACGTTCGGCAGTACATGCGAGCTCTTCCTACTAATGCTTTGATGGGCGTAGGTGCTTTCGCTGCCATCACTACATACTGGTTTGCCACACGACCAAGAGCCCTGATGCCGCCCTGTGACCTCTCACTCCAGTCAGTAGAGCTGCCTGTATGTATACCTTTGTCCTCTCCTGAAATGTCACCAACCACTGAGACAATACAGACATGTCACGTCAACAAGGCATACAGATCTCTCTTGGTAATGTTAAAAGAAGACAAAATGAACATTTTTGGATCAGTAGTAGATGACCTACCTTAGTTGTTTAACTGAAACCAAACACTGTGCAGGAAGGTTAAAAAAATACTCTCCAAAAACAGAATTACAAATATTTTGGCAACAAAATGTGGGTGTTGAAGTTTACAACAGAGACAGTTAACATTGAACCTTCTGAATGCAAAGAACTTTCTGACATCTTTAGACTTGATTAAAATGTGGGTAAAAGCTGCAAATTGTAGATTGAAATGTTTCCAGACTCAACAAATGTGTTTATAAGATATATAGGGTAAGGGCAAAAGTGTGGAGTCGGTATTACAAAGTTATACTCAAAGTTTAAGGCCAATAGACTGAAAGAAATTCTAGTGAACTTTTTGACCCCATCATGCCATAGTTGCATAGTGACATGTGTGTGTAGAATGAACCCCTGTTATTTTTGGCTGTAGGGTGAAGAACGTGCCAGAAGGTCAACTCTAACCTCTGACAATGAGTACCTGGCGCACTACTACAGTGATGCCCGTACAATGTATGAGGTCTTTCACAGGGGACTGCGAGTCTCAAGTGAGTAACTTATGCAATGTTCTGCAAATATTTTCTTCTTTTTGTCTGAGCTTAACTATATATCTATTTTTAAAGATGATGGACCATGTCTTGGATCAAGAAAACCTAATCAACCCTATGAGTGGCAGTCCTATTCTGAGGTACAGATGAACTAAAAAAAAAAGCTTAATATCTCTTCCAAAATAGGCCTACTAGAGAACCAAAGTAAAAAAAAAAAAAATGTATTTTTACTGTGAGTGGGCTTGCCTCTCCACAGATCTGACCTGTCATTTGATGTCACCGCCTGCTTTTCTCCATGGGGTAGATAAGTTCAGTGCCATACTTTCAAACATTCCAGGCAAAGCAATAACATCTCCATGGAGACAAACAGGTGGTGGGCCCTCCATCAAAAAAGTGCATAGTGCTCCTTTAAGAAAACACTTTAAAAACTCTGCAGGACACCCATGATACCAGCGCTGATACTAGCGTGTCTAAATGTAAAACTCAACTCAAACTGGTGATTGGCCTCCACTTTTAAAACCATTGTTGTTTTGGTATTTCTCATTGTCTCCAGAAGTCCAGGGTGTTAATCAGTATCTAAATAAAGTCCATTTGAACTGATACTGGATTCAGACCAGCCAAGTGCATTCCATAAATAATGATTGAATATTGCTGTAACTGTATGAAAAATAAAATCATTCTTACATTTCCTTTCCACTGTGACCCTTCAGGTAGCTACCAAAGCAGAGGGCATTGGCTCTGCACTTCTTCACAAAGGACACTCACAAACCGGAGACAAGTTCATTGGGATCTTTTCTCAGAACAGACCAGAGGTAATCTTGAAATAATAAATGTAGTCTTAAGTTAAGGCACATATTTTATTTTATACCCAGTGTGTCCTAATTAAATGTACTGTTTAGTGAGGTATATGTTCTTCAGTTATGTTGGTGTCATAAGCTCAAAAGTGTTTGTGTTTGTTCTGTTTCTTTCAGTGGTCCATTGCAGAATTGGCCTGTTACACCTACTCCCTTGTGGCTGTGCCGCTGTATGACACTCTTGGTAGAGAAGCCATTGACTATGTTTTGCAGCAAGGTATTTGTACGGATGAAGTGTTTGCTGTTGGCTGTTAGGGATGCTAACCCTGTTGTTTTTTCAGCCTCTATTTCTACAGTGATCTGTGATGTAGCTGATAAAGTCAAAATGCTCCTGGAGAATGGCAGTATGAAAGGGGGGACAGTGAAGACTGTTGTGCTGATTGAGGCATTTGATGATGATTTGGTCAAACTGGGAACAGAGGCTGGCATCGACATTAAAAGCTTCAAAGATTTTGAGGTAATATCTTTGTTAAATGTTAATTCATTTTAACAGATGTTATAGTTCTGTGTTTTATATCGCCTAATGAGCTCTGTAAACATTTGCCAACTTAGTTTCCTGTACGTACTTTACACAAACTCATCTCATTGGCATACTGGCTGAGTGGCTTCTAGAACTTTCACAGCGAGAAGGTCCTGGGTTCAGCTCTCAATATATTTCAAAGACATGCACATTAGGCTAAATCCTCCTTAACAAGTCAGCTCATGTGGCGGCCCACTGCTCCTGACAGGGATTGAACGATGTTTTATTTCCTAAGGTTATCAATACAGTATATCTTTTGCGTAGTATTTTTAGAGAAAATTCGATAGCTTGATAGCCTGTCAATAAAATAAAAATAAATAAACAAATAAATAAATAACAGTATATCTTTACCTTAAAACTATCTTTGTCCCAGTAAAGCAACAAGTCACATGTTATGTGAATACTCGCTCATCATTGGATCATGTTGTGTTTCAGGCCTTAGGACATGCCAATCACCAAACTCCACAGGTGAGAATCTACAAGTCCTCTAAATCTCATTATTGCACAATTTTATTATAGTTATTATAGTGTTATTGTTGATGTTTGCAGCCCCCCAAATCAGATGACCTGGCACTGATCTGCTTTACATCTGGAACCACAGGTGATGTTGTTATAGTATAGAGACAGTTTCAATCAAATAATCAGGTACTTTATTTTATTAAAAGATTTTGCTATTATTTTTAGGGAACCCAAAAGGTGCTATGTTAACTCATGGAAATGTTATCTCCAACACGGCAGCGTTTCTCAAAATTACACAGGTAAACAAACGCACGCATCTGTGATGGTCTTAAAAGACACAATAAAAATGTAATATTTATTAATATGCTCATCTGCCCAATCTACATTCTGCTGTCTAGTTTTGTCTTTAGCGTCATTAGAGAGTATGTTCACCAACCCAAGGGTCAGTAAACCCTGCTCTGACCAGTTCTGACATTGTGTCTTTGGGCAAGACACTCATTTTGCTGATTGTGAATGCGGTGTGGTGGTTACAGGGGCAGATAGTGCAAATCGGCAGCCTCACTTCTGCCAGTCTACCCCAGGCAACTGTGGCCACATTTAATATCTTACCACCACAGAATTCAGTGAATGAATGACCACAGTGTAGCACTGTGAGAGGCTTGTTAACTTTGTGAAACACAATACAAGTCTAAATAATAGTTGCAACGTTTATTGCAAACTACTCAAACTTCTAATAATAAGAATTATTACATTACAGTTGTAATGTTCTTTACAGGTTTACCAAAGTCTCTCAAAGCTCTACACTGTAGTCGAGGCTGCCAATCTCCGGCCACCACCAATTATTCATGCACACACCACTTTTATACTAGGTATTGCAGGTGAAGTGTCTTGCCTAAGGACACAACAACAGAACTTGGTCCAAGTGGGAATCAATCCTCAGACCTTCGGGTTGGGGGACCACTGCTCTAACACTTGGGGTGACAGTGGCTCAGTGGTTAATCTTGACTTCTCTCACTCCCCCTGCTTTACGCACAATGGTCAGGGCACACTCAAGGCCAGCAATAAAGAAGTGCTGATCTCGTATCTCCCTCTGGCCCATATGTTTGAGCGAGTCGTAGAGGTACAGTGTGTATGAAGGCCATTCTGCATGTGTATTGTGTGTTTTTGCAGGTACATTGCACGCTGAGTGTCAATGATGTTCATGTGTCCTATCTGCCTCTAGCTCACATGTTTGAGAGGGTGGTACAGGTATGTGCATGTCGTTTATGTTTTCTCTATGCTTTTTAAATTAAGAGGTGATTTTTGTAATATGTCATTTAAACATACTTTTCAACTGGAATTGGATATGGATAATGTTTGTGTGATATTTTGTACATTTACAGTACATATATTTAAGAATGTGTGAACACCTACACCTACAAGCAGAAATGAATTAAAAAATGAGGAGTTCAATAGCAAAAACAGATATCTCCATTTTGAAAAATTGCCAAAAAGTTTTTATTTCGTTTTGTTACCATCTGTTATATATATTATCAATGACAATAATGTGTAGTGGATTTTATCAAGAAGGGATGGAATAATATTTTGATAGCAGTAAAATACATTAGGCTTTTGAAAATACAGGGTGTCCCTAAAGTCTCTTAACAATAAAAAAAAAATTATTACTAGGGCAATTGATAAGATCTCTGAATCAGACTTGTTCTATTGTACTCGGTTCTATTGTATATGGTGCCCACATATAGAGGTGCGGGCACCATCTAGAGGTGCCCACACCTCTAGATGGGCACCATTAGTCGCACGAGGCACAGCAAGACAGTACTCAATTTCTTGCCATGTTCACTGTAGCAGAGCCTCATCAAAACTTTTATAACCACTGAGTAGAATAGAACAAATCTAATTAATATATCTTATCAATTGCCTTTAGAGAGACTTTATGGACACCCTGTATTACCAGTACTATACTAAGAGTAAACTGCAAGCCTCCGTTGACTTTTTCCAAATGGCACTTATGTGTTTTTGCAAATGAACTCTTCAAATAATAATGATAATGGTAATAATAATAATAATAATAATACCTGATTGGTTGATATGACTTTTTTCTAGTCTGTTGTCCTCATCCATGGAGGTCGTATTGGATACTTTCAGGGAGATATTAGGCTTTTGATGGACGATTTGAAAACCCTTCAGCCAACTGTCTTTCCTGTTGTGCCCCGCCTCTTAAACCGCATGTTCGATAAGGTAAAACAAATATCATATCTTCTTTGTGTAATAAAATTTGCCAAAAACTTTCAATTCAAAGTTCCTAATTTCCACAGATATTCAGTCAGGCAAACACACCAATGAAACGGTGGCTCCTAGACTTTGCTTTCAGAAGGAAGGAAGCAGAACTGCGCAATGGTGTGGTCAGACAAGATAGTCTATGGGACAAACTAATCTTCAAAAAAGTACAGGTGGGTACATTTTGCCCAAAAAAAGGTTTATATTAGTGTATTTATACAGATTTGGATTTTTAATTTCTGTTTTTTGTTCAGGCAAGTCTGGGAGGTCGAGTGAGGATGATGATCACTGGAGCAGCACCAGTGTCGCCGGTCATCCTGACATTTCTACGAGCTGCTCTGGGCTGCCAGGTCAGTCTGTTAAAAATTGTAAACTCAACTTAAAAACACTGAAATTAGCTTTTTTGCTTTTCTTCCCAATCATGCTAATCCTGCTCTTTTATAGTTTTATGAAGGCTATGGACAGACTGAATGCACAGCTGGTTGTTCAATGTCAATGCCTGGAGACTGGAGCGCAGGTAAATGTCAGTTTGATAATGATTTTACACAGGATGCCCTTCCCAAAGCATAAGAGAACCCACTTCAATAATCTGAGCTCTGGGGACGAGTGTTTGTTCATTTATCCGAAGGTTGGCGGTTTGAATCCCGCTCTCGACATAAACATTGTTGGTAGAGCGGTCAGATCCACTGACCCATAGGTTGGTGGTGCGATTCCAGCTCCTACAGGTGAATGCTGTTGTTGTGTCCTTGGGCAGGACACTTAACCCCCATGCACATTCATACATGCAGTGTCTGTGTACACTGGTGTATGAATGTGTGTGTGAATGGGTGAGTGGTTCCTTGATGTAAAACGCCTTGAGTGCCTTGAAGCTGGAAAAGTGCTATATAAAAATTTGACCATTTACCAGCTCAACTGCTTTGTGACATAAGCTATTACTTGTAGTATAAGTTAGACTTCGTTACTTCATTTAATTATTGTTTTGACTGTTTATAATACCAAACAGGTAGAAGCAAAAGTAAACGATTGCAGATCTGATTTTAGTTGTTATAGCTGATGACATTTAAGACTCTGTTCTTGGTCCATTCGCTAATATTCATGCATGTTCGAGTAATTCTGTGTTCTCCTGAGTGCTCCAAATCATTCTGTCTTCACCTACCCTCTATCTCTACCCACTTCTCTGTACTACTTGCGATTTTTCAAAATTCATCCTTACATGTAGGGTTCAAAATGTCACATAACAATCCTTCAAAAATAACAAGGGAACAGAAATGAAAATCTGCAGTGAAGAGGTGGGGCCAGAGGATCAGTTCAGGCAGTAGTAGACCTGTGTTTGTTATAAAGTCGTTTTAGATACATATTGCAGTTTTCCGTTAACACAAAATAAAATAAATAATAATGATCTACGTATGTTAGGCTATATAGTTTAATACTATATACCCAAAAAAGACATAATATGTCTTCTTAAAACTTTAAAGGATTTTGCACACCACTATTTACAGTTAACAGGTGATGGATTTGAAACCCATCTCTGTAATGTCTATGAAAAACTGGGTTGGCCATGTTAGAAGAGAACAGCACTGTATGAAATGTATCTATAAGGGACGACTTCAAAAACTGCCAGAATACCTCACCTGCTTGTTAATCATTGATACCGGAACATTTAATACCAGATCACGACTGTATAAGGCTAAGGACGAGCCGCACCAGAACTGAGACGGGAAAGAGGCTTTTAGCTGTTTTGCTTCACAAAAATGGAACACACTCCAAGGAAAAGCAAAACTGGATACGTTGGTGACACAATCGCAATTTAATAATTTGGTAACAAACTTTTATACACATACCTGCTCCTGTTTATGATGTTTTATATGGACTTGTATACTTGTTTGTTTTGTTTGTTTTTCTGTTTGTATTGTATTTTAAACAGGGCGCCCATGAAAAAGAGCTCAAGTGTTTGTTTTTCGTTTGTATTGTATTTTAAACAGGGCGCCCATGAAAAAGAGCTCAAGTGCTCTCATTGGGTTCCCCTGTATAAATAAAGATAAAGAAAGAAAAGAAAGAACTCATAAATTATCAATAGAAACACATTCTGTGAACATGGAAATGTACTTAATGATTAATAAAAGTTAAAATAATTAAAATTTTAACTTTTTAATTGGTCACCACCCATCTGTGATTGAGAAAGTCAACTGTCCAATCAGATCACTTCTTCAGGAGGACTACCATTATTTTGTTATTTTTTCTAAAGAATGAATCCATATTCTTCTGTATGCTCTTGTTTCAGGACACGTTGGACCTCCTCTTCCATGCAATATTGTGAAACTGGTGGATGTGGCAGAAATGAATTACCTGTCAGCCAATGGGGAAGGAGAGGTGAGTTAAAAATTAAGGGTTCATTTGTAGAATTCAGTGTTTTAATAAAGGAAAATAGAGTGATATCAAGTTCATATAAATAATCAGATCAATTTTATGTATTTAAGTAGAATATATGTTTTGTTTTGTTTTTTTATTGGACCTCTGTCATAATTACCAAGGCAAAAATGTCTTCTTGTATTCACTAAAACTTAATTTACTTAACAACAAAACTGAATTTGCGTCCCTATAGCTTGCAGTGTAGTGATTTGGCCACAAGATGGGGGTATTAGGACATATTAAACAATTGTCACCAGTTCTATCCTTGGTGAAAAGATGAACAATGTGTTTTATAATGATTTTATTGCTCTAGGTGTGTGTGAAAGGACCAAATGTATTCAAGGGCTACCTAAAGGACCCAGAAAAAACAGCAGAGGCCATTGACCAGGACGGGTGGCTGCATACAGGAGATATTGGCAAATGGCTTCCTGTAAGCACATACACTTACTTTACTTTATAATTCACTTTCCTTATAATTTACTTTATTTTATACTTTATGTTATGCTTTTTACTTTACTTTATTTTATTTTATTTTATTTTTTTATTATTATGTTATTACTTTTTGGTGAGTGAGCGAGCGAGTTGTTTGTTTGTTTGTTTGTTTGTTTGTTTCAGGGTCAGTGTATATCATTAGTGCATATTAACATTTCTGTAAATATGTCAGAATTACCCAAGAGTGGCTTAAAACGAAAAAGGATGAAATGTAACATACAATAAACAAATATTTACACTATTTACAACACAAGACATGGACCGCAGTCCAACATAGACGTGCATAATAGGACAATTACACACAACAGTGGAGACAATCACACAGGCACACACGGGTACAAGGACAGGAGGCCAGTAGGGGGCAGCGAGCACAGGTCTGGTTTTCAATGAGTTTTGACTGTATTTTAAAAGTGGGGTAGGTGTTTGCATTTCTGATGATTTCTTTATTTTTGGTTAATATTTTTTCAATAGTTTACATAATTTCCAGGGTTTAAACCCCCCAAAAAGGAATAGGCTGAAGTAATGCTTATATATTGCCTATTCTATTAAATCAAATTATTGTACAGGATACTGAATCACAAATTGTTAACAATAGTACAGCTCTCAATTTTGCATGCAATTTGATAAAGGTTGTGGATGTGAGGTTCCATTCTTCTTAATTCTCTCTTGTAAAAATTGTGTTTAACTTGATTTTGTTTCTTACAGAATGGTACTCTGAAAATTATTGACCGGAAGAAACACATTTTTAAGCTGGCTCAAGGAGAATATATTGCTCCAGAGAAAATTGAAACCGTTTATAATCGCTGTGATCCAGTTGCACAAGTATTTGTACATGGTGACAGTTTGCAGGCTAGTTTTTCATTTTAATATTACTTTTAAAGATTCGGAGTAGTTCCGACACACTTAACTTGTCTGTTTATCTTCCAGGCTTGTCTAGTTGGGATAGTTGTCCCGGATCCTGACTATTTGCCTCTATGGGTCAAGAAAAAGGGAATTGAGGGGTCTTACTCTGAACTTTGCAGCAACAAGGTAGATGTACTGTCATCTATAACCAGGGGCAGGGCGGAGTGGAGCTCTGAAATCTACCGAGAGCGTTTGCAATGCAGCCGCCCATAACCAATCCACCAGCCCTCTTTTCATATGTTCATGTTATAGACTATAACTGAGTTGGGAGTCACAACATGATTTCAAGACATAGCTTAAAAATTATGAAACTGTATTTAATCTTTTCTTTAATTAAAACAGTTAAATGAAATCACTAATGACACTATAACTAGATAAACTATATTAAATCAGATTTTTTACATGTTTTGCCATTTAAAATTATTGTCGCTGTCAGTTTCATTTCATAGAGGCCCCCCAAGTTTGTGGCATGGTTATCCTGGGGGTTCTGTCCTGAATAGTTTGGTTTGGTTTGGTTTTTTTACAGTGTATGTAAAAAAAAACAATGTACTGCTCAATATGAAACCAAAAAACATATTTTTCAGGAGGTGAAGAAGGCCATTCTGGAGGATATCTTGAGATTGGGAAAAGAGGCTGGACTCAAGTCTTTTGAACAGGTAATCTTTATGAAAGTTTATACCAATGCCTCCTTGTTGGTGCTTCCTATCATCATGTATCCTGCTCTTTGTAGGTGCGAGACATCACCCTCCATCCTGAGCTGTTCTCGGTGCAGAACGGTCTCCTCACACCGACATTAAAGGCCAAGAGAGCTGAACTACGCAGTCACTTCAGAGACCAGATCGATGCAATGTATGCCAACATTAAAATGTAGATATGGACCTCATCATTGCTGTAAAATCACTTTTACCAATTCAGGGCTTTGTTATGTGAGCAGATGTATTAAGATAGAATATAGATATGTATTTATTTGAAAGTGAATTTTCCATAGCAGTGCGTACACAGGTATTTACAGTAAATAAATGGTAAAATTATTGGTTATCTATTTATGTACGTGTAATAATATATCTGCTAATATAAGCAATTATTTCACAAGATTCACAAACACTGAGTGTTTCAGACTTAAATAAAGCCTGTTTCAGTATAATTTGGTTGTTTCATGAAAACATTTTAATTTTTTATTGTTCCCTTTATGAAAAACTACAGTATTTGTAGTTAGTTATTACTAATCAGACTTGTACACAAAGTGCACCTTTTAAAGCTTTCTGTAATGGTTCTCCCAGAAAGCTGAGTTTGTGCAGTAAAAAAAACAAACAAAAACAAAAAAAATCTGCCACATGCAAATGTTCATATCAATTTTTGATTTTAAACACATTTCAAAACATTTCAACAGGATATGCAGCTTTTGCAGTCAATGTTTTCCAAATACCACTATGAAACATGTCATTTGGCTTCTGTTAGTTTTCTTAATAAAAGCATTTGTAAAAAAGTATGGCTTTCCTGTTTTTTTTCTGGAAGTTTCAGTTGTCTTCTTCATCTTCGTAAGATTAGACAGGGTACATTTTAATGGTGTCATTTCAAAATACAGTGACTTAGGGTACTGCTTTACCACTGGGACCATATTTATAACTGCAATAATATGAATATTATTTATGTGTATTTTGTGGTGTTTTATAGATAAAAATACAAACATTTTGTATTATTATATTATTAAGACAAATTTAAAAAAAAGCATAGAAATGCATCATTCTAATTACATTTTTAAACTGTACATTCTTCATCAAAGCCTTCTGAACACAATTATTACATTACATAACACTTATTAATAATTTGACAGTTATTTTTAAGTTTGTGGATTTGTTTTTGGATAATACTCCCCCTTTATTAGGGGTCATACTCATCCATACATTTCAAAAGTAGCTCATCTGGAAGCTCCGTGTTTTGTTCAAAGGCATCTAGGCTCTCCAAAAAGTCCTGGTCGTCCTGTGTATTGCCCCAGCTGTCTGCAGAGGTCTTTTCCGGCTGCTCTGTAGCCGTCTGGGGCAATGCTGGCTGTTTAGTTGGTCCCTGGCTCAGTTCAATATTGCCACTGTCATCCATTAGGTACATCTGGTCTTCCTCATCCTGATAAAGGGATAGAGATAGTTTGAGTCACCATCACAGTGCGTTCGGAGGTGTGTTGTTAAAAAGGAACATACCAATTCAATGAGGTAACTTATGCATATCTCCTGTGGCAGTGGGTAACCTGTAAATACCACAAAGGAGTTAAGTAACATACTTAAAACTAAATTTACTATATTCAAAGCGGACATACTTGAGGACCTGAAGTTCTTGCAGTCAGGATCATGGCATTTCTGATACCACACTTCCTCTCTGAGATCCACAACAATCCTATGGGGGAATATAACACACATTCAGAAAAGTGAGGTTCACAGATGAACAGCCATAACAGTACATACATGATGTTGTTACTTCTGTGAAATCTGGCCACGTTTTCACACCAGCGGAAGTTGGCAATGTCATAAACAAGCAACTGGTCTGCAGCAAAATACTGCCATCGCCTGATACCTTGGGACACAGACTATATGAGTTTGATAATGCGCATAATGTTGGATGTTTCATTTCCCTATTGAGTAAGTGGATTATGCTTAGTGTCCTGGAAACATAATAAAAAACACAATTTGGTATGCTTGTTATCCCTCGTTATTCCGGTTTTCACATGGCCCTAATCCTTATTCCCCCAGTATATAAACATACAGTGTACATACATCCTTGGATCCCGTCTTTTTGAACCAAAGATAAAACAAATTGGTCCAGTTCTTGATGAGGCGATGACACGCAGCCAGTAAGTGGAGATGCTGTTGGGAAGATAGTACATACTTTTTGTCATTCAATTTCATAGTATGATACCAAATGTCCCAGATAGCGTCACGGTTATAGACACAACAAAACAAGCATTTAGAGTGAGGCAGCACTGGGTCACACACTTGTTGAAATATGGATATAGACAATTTGCTACAAGAAAACAAATGTACAACACAAATTCTACTATTTCCTAGGCACCTTACCTTTCCTAGAAGCTGGTCCCTGCTGACTCCTTCCTGTTTTATTGGCCTCAGTTTCTTCTGAGAAGGTAAGAATCTTTTGGCCTGTAAAACTTAAAATTCACAAAATGTTTCTTGTTTTTTCTTGTTTTGGATATACAGCCATAATTAACTAACTTGTATTCAAAGCTACAGATACCTGACATTGCAGACTAATGAAGCCAGGAATATTCCTTGTTCCACAGAAACACCCTTCTCGCTTTTTGGTGAGAATTTATTGTCATCAGCCACGATAAAAGCAGCATTTTTACCCACCTTTGATGACTTGTAGAGGCGAAAATTTCTGTTCTTTGAGTAAACACCTGTAAAATATATAACAAGAATATCACAATAAAGCTAATAGCAAATAAATAAAGTTTCTGTTTTTAAAAGCTTACCAAGATCAACAAAAAGGCAAGCCTCCCCATCCTTTTTTTTAACGAGAAGGAAGCTGAGGTCTTTGCCTTCAGATTTGTGTTTTTTAGTCTGTGGTTCATCAGATGTTTTATCAGCAGTCATTATTGGATCTTTTTCATGTAAGCTAGAAAATATTGCAATTTAAAATTATATTTTAGGGTAGAAAGTGGTCTCTTCAATGAAAAAGGCTAACCTGTTTTTTGGCAATGAAGATATGCAGCCTTTGGTTCGAATAGGTTCCAAGATTTTATGAACAAATCTGCCTACAAGAATAGTGAACAAAAAAGTAGTAAACCATGCATGTCATACAATAGTATTGAACTGAACATACCAACATGGATGTTGTCTTTGAAGGCTGCGTTTGGGAGGTTAAAGATAAGATGACGACTGAACTTGTCATCTGTGCTTGAGTCCAGATTAAGAACATTATGTGCAGAGCAATCAATCCCATATGTCCCCTTGAGCTTCGCACACACATACTGCCAACACAAACGTTAGAGCTATAATCTATAAACGAAATATACAGGGAATAGGATGTATCATAACAATGTTTATTTTATGGTAGTTAAATACGAGGTACCTGAATAAGTAAAGACACCATGCTTTTGCCATCAGCCCTGATGTTTGAAGGCTTGTGAAACTCTAGGTCAAAATAGAGCTTACAAACCGCTCCCTCTGGTATCACTTCATAGCAGTGCATCAGCGACTGTGGGTAAGTCCTGACAATCAGAAAAAACATAATAATAAACAAGTTACAAGTTACAAGTAAGTCAACTGGCCTCAAACCCAATATGAGTGATGGAGATAGACACCTGTAGTAATGCCACAGCTCACTGTAGCTGGTAACCAGGAACATCCTCTGCCCAAGCAAGTTCATCTCTTTCTCCAGAGCAAAAACGTGTACCGCCTTCAGATAATACACATCTATCACATATATGGGAAAGGCAGGAGGCTTATCTTATGGCATGATACTGTTACCTCTTTGCAGGTCTTTGCAAAGTGAACGGCCATACTCTGGCGGGGGAAGAGCTTCCACACAGATGCAGGCTGACATGGCCATAGACGCGGCTTGTAGCCTGTGGTCAGTGGATTCCTCTCAAAAGACTGGGCCAGCTTCTCAACCTTTTTCAGGCGATCCTCCCACTTCCTCATGGCGAGGCCTTTCAAATATCACAAATGTGAACATCATCATGATAAAAATATTACAGTCGCAGCCTATAGGTAATTGTCTGACTATATGTGCCCTTTTGCATATTCATGCACTATACTATTGATAGCACTATTCATGGTACTAGTAATTATGCAACACATTAACACCGAACGTTCTAATAACATTAACAACCTGCTTTCGGACATTGAAACTACAGTACGAATACGTTACAGCGTAACCATTAGCTTTAGCTCTGCGCAGCACTGACTGGATCCACAAAGGCTTTTTATATGAAAACCAACTCAAATACTCACAGTAAGTGCGCTGTTACAGCGCGTGAATAAAGGCGTAATGACGATCATCTGTTTTTCTTTTTGGCGCTGCTCCTGAAACAGGAAACTGAAGCGCGCGTGTTTCCTGTTGATCTCTGCTGCACGAGCTGAGCTTCATACTAAAATAACTGCTGGTTCGCACCGGTACACTGTCTCTCTAGGATTAATTTAGTTTTACTGTAATGGTAGAGATGGTTTGTTTTCTAAAAGGAAATTTTGTTTCTCTCAATTACCTTCTATTAGTCTATTAATCTACGGCAGCGTAGAACCGCCAAATCTGTACTTAAATAAATAAATAAAAATCAACATCACGTGAAACATGATATTATCATGAAATTGCGTGATAGTGTCAAGAAATTACGTGATACTATATTAAAGTTATGTGTGTACTATTTTAAAATGACGTGATGATTTAATGTTAAAATGTGATACAAAATTATCATGAAAATATGCAATAAGAAATTATCATGAAGGAACTAAGGCATCAATGGACAAACGTGGACATATGTCCACGTTTGCGCATTTGTATGGCGAGATATAGGCTATGCTACTGATGTTGGCGTGACTTTTCCCACCCCTAGTAGCAGTAGCCTAGTAGTAGTAATAATAGTAGTTGTAGTAGTAGTTGTAGTAGAAGTAGTAGTGCCTCTAGGAGTAAGACTACTGCTTGTGCGTAAATGGCAAGGCTGCATCACCAATGGTAAGATGAGGCCATGAGGGCTACCTCTAAGCTACCTGTGGTCCTCCACATCCAAGTCCGTGGCTGAGTGAACTCAACTCGGAGCTAAGGGATACGGATGACTAGAGTCGCCCTCTTTACGCACAGATTGAGGTATGCACCCATAGTCTACAGCTGTGCACATAGCAAGAAGCAGTTCTCCGTCGTTGACCAAAGCCTACACTTCAGTAAATAAAGCATATGTTTAATAGCACTTAAGCAACCTGTGTATCCTCATTCTGAACCACCAATCTGTCTGATGCTCTTCTGCTGTCATTGTCACGGAGTAAACTATTCCCTGTGCGTGTGCCGGACACTGGTACCAAGTGGCAGCAGTAAGATGGAGCGTGTGGCCAGACGTATAAACTGCACAGCCTACTATGGATGTTACATTTGGATGAATAGTGTAAACCAAAATTAATGTTGGTCCATGTTTCCCTCCTGGAGCACCTCTGCTACAACCCCTGCTGGACCATTGTCCAGTGAAGCTCATCTTCTAGCCAGCGGGCCAGCGCACCAAGCACCGGGTACTGCGCAGAGGCAAAGCAGGTCCGGGCGTGAGACTGAGGATGGGCTGTCTGCAGGTTAGGCTCCCACTTTCTGAGGCCGCGTTGTCAGAGGCAGAGAGGTGATCACTCCCTGAGCCTGCTGTTTTGTCTTTGGTTTAGCGGGGCTGGGATATCATGCTAAAACGTGATACTGCAGATTTTATATTTTAGTACAGATTTGGCAGTTGTACGTTGCCATAATTTTCCACTTTGTTGTTGTTTTTAATAATTTGGTCCTTTCAGCAAGTTTTTTCAGTCTCATGCAAGACGTAGACGTAGATGTCGTAGTAATTGTTGAGACGTGTATTTTTTCAGATTGCTTAGGTTATTTGCTTCCCTAATCACATTCATAACAATAAACAAAGGCTACTAGGGAGGAAAGGAAGGAAGGAAGAGGAGGCCTGCCAGAGGAAAAGAGCATTGTCAAAGAGCAGAGGAGACTTCTCACATACACACACACACACACACACACACACACACACACACACACACACAAATAAATAAATGCTGAATAAATATTGGATTTATTCAGCAAAACACATTTTAGCTAGTCTACATTAGGATAAGTGATAAAGAAAAGCAATATTGGTTGACTTTAATGTAATAGGCCTACAAAAATGTACCAGTGTTCCCAAGTGTGAGGCTTGTGCTTATCTCTCTACAGGAAAGGAGCTGGTGGGTAAGATTTTTTTTTTACTTCCCCTGTGCATTGTAGAACATATGCACTGTAGTAGATTTTATTTAGTCCATTTAGCCTTTTTTCTGGGTAAGTGTTTTTGTTTCTTTCAACAGAGATAGGCTATCTAAAGTGTGGACGCAGGGTTTTTCCTGTTACTGGAATAAAATATGTTATTTAAATAAAATATTAGGCTACCTCATAATATATTTTTTTTTCTAGAAAACTAAAATGAAGGAAGGAAGATATCTTGGTCTTGCTGTAATATGCACCTTGACTCTTTGCATCAAGGCAAGTATGGATGTTATTATTTTTTACTATTATACAAGGCATTTGTAATGACTACTTTTCTGGTTTATTCTAAGGGGGCTGCTGAAATTCCCTTGGACATGGCGCCAGATGCCGTAGATGACATGTATGAAGGATGTGCCAAAGACGCCCTGAACAAGTTTGTGCTCTCAGATTTGCTACAAGAAGAAGTGAACAAAAGTATAGAGTTCTCGACAGCATGGAACCAGTCCCAGTCCCCTGCCTGCTCAAAACTGATCCCAGGAGGGCTGAAGCAACACACCACTGCACTACGGACTATGGCCACGGGTGGATTTAGAAAGAAGCTGAACCGTTATGTGTATGCAGATGGAACAAATGCCACGACCTATGAAGGGTTTTATTTTAAGTCTCTTCATTTTCTCCTGATGGATTCCATTAGACTGCTTGACACTGGTCTGACTCATTGTAAGACAGTGTATTCCTTCTCAGACCCTCCATTCAAAGCTCAAAAGGGTTCTACCGTGAGGCTTGGAAGATTTTGGATTGGCTTTTCAAGTCTGGAGGAACTCGAACAAGACTTCAGTGACGAGGTCATTTTAAACATCACTACTTGCTTTTTTGCTGATCTCGGAGACAATATTTGTCATTCGGAGTCAATGACCCTCCTTTCTCCAACTGAGGAGTTCACAGTGGAAGATGTCAGGGATATTAAGGGTGACAGTTCATACCATTTGATTGTTTTAAAACATTCACAACTGAAGAGCATGCACAACTGTTACATCTTTTCAAGGTAAGACCCCCTTTATAATGGTCAGTACTGAAAAACCATGATTGTAAAGGCTGAAGTATTTTAAGTAGACATATTTTCAGCAGAGGAGAATATGTTTTTGTCCCCTTGTATTGCAGAGCAGTATTTGTTAAAAATACAAAATAGCCTCGTTTCCATAAGGTCGGTACAGGGCGGTACGGTGTGGACCCTGACTGCATAAAGCGTTACGCCCCCTCCAAAGCAGATCGCTGGAGGTACTACCTTCCAAAGGGGTCTGGAACACTTGGCACCTGGGACCGGCTCATGGGGGCCATTGCTAGACACGCCCCTGTGCAGTCATTGGAGGAATGCTGTGGCTCCCTCCAGCCAAGTTTTGTTTTCATGCTCCTGGACCTGGAGCATGAAAACAAACAACATAACTAATATTAACTTAATAAAATCTAAATTATACCTGAATTATATTGTCATAAGACT
Source organism: Periophthalmodon schlosseri (assembly GCA_000787095.1). Classification (NCBI taxonomy): domain Eukaryota; kingdom Metazoa; phylum Chordata; class Actinopteri; order Gobiiformes; family Gobiidae; genus Periophthalmodon; species Periophthalmodon schlosseri. Next base: position 40,464 of record KN477802.1, read on the forward strand.
GATCTCAGCGAATCACAAAAAAGATATGCCCTTCCCCCGCAACCGCCTCCAAGAGAACCGTACCAGTGGAAATGAGGCTAATGTTGCTCATACAAAAAAGCTAATAGTACTGAACTTCTTTTTGGGTAATAATTATAGTTTCTGAAAGGGCATAGAAAAATATAATAAAAAAATATATTGAATACGTTTGCAACATTTTTTGCTATTCAGTTCTTTCATAGTTCATTGTAAGCCTTGTCCTAATGCTGTTTTAGTGTCAACAGCTCTAAACGTCACACACCAAAATGTACTTCAAAAGGCAAGGTACTTTTAAGACTTATTTAATATTTGTGTTTTCTCCTATAGGTCCCCTGACATCGCCCCCCACTGGCTCTTACTGGCACTTCTGACTCCATCCTTTTTCATCATTAGTTGAAATGTTTATTTGATTTTCTACTACTACTACTACTGATCATGTTTAATTACAACAATCGCTATAACCACTTTGTAATTCTTGATTGTTCTAACACTGATTCTTGTCATTTTATCACCTAAGCAACAAATGTATGTTAAATAAAATCTGACCGAAATGATCCAAAAGCTCGTCCATCATTTCATTTACATTTAAGCAGCGGCGGAAAGAGTACTGAAAATTTGTACTCAAGTAAAAGTACAGTTACTTGGCTAATCATATAGGCTGCTCAAATACAAGTATAAGTACTGCTGCCAAAATTGGACTTGAGTAAGTAAAAAGATGGCATAAAAAATACTAGTTCCTTTTTAATGCACTTTTAGTACCATTGTACACGTTTATACAAAACTTAAACAATCAAAATTGAATTGAGTTGTTTTAAACCATAATTTGCATATTCTTTGAGCTCTGACCCATCAAAGAAGGTGATGCAGGGCTGTGTGTTTGTCAGACAGGAACAGAGACAGACATGGACTGGGACTTATCTGGTACTCATTAACTTATATGATTTAAAATGTAAGTATCTACAAGTACATGGCTAGAATTATACTCAATTACAAGTACAAGTACAGGTTTAAAAATTGACTCAAAAAAGTACAATTACCCCAAAAATCTACTCGATTAAAGTAACATTATTAGTAATTAGTTACTTTGCCTCCATTTAAGGTAGTTTATTGAAATGTTGTTTTTTGGCACAATTTTTTAGAAACTAAACAATAGAAAGCACTTGTGAAAATTACATTCAAGGATAAACAATTTTAGTAAATTCAACTGATGAAGGTAATTGAGGAGCACTGGTCTGGTTCTATAACAAACAGGAGCAGCCAAAAGTTTAGACAAATCTCATTCAATAGTTTTTTTTGTTTTTGTTTTTTTTTTTACTATTTTCTACATTTATATACATACGAAAGACATGTACACAGATGACATGTAGCAAAGGAATTGTATGTGTGTGTGTGTGTGTGTGTGTGTGTGTGTGTGTGTGTGTGTGTGTGTATATATATACATATATATATATAAACAAACTTTTTTTTTTCTTCTACAAAGCAAAGGGTGGCTACTTTGAATATAAAATAAAATTAGTAGTCATTTACCTTTTTTAACCTTTTTTTCTTTGCTACATAATTCCATATATCTTACTTCATATATTATGTATATAAAATGTAGAAAGTAGTAAAAATAAAGACAAAGCAAACATTGAATGAGACTGTGTGTCCAAACTTTTGACTGGTAGTGTACCTCTTGTACTAGCCAGCATTTTGCCTAAACAAGGCTATGTCTGTACTCTACCACTGACAATCATGTTTCTTAATTCTTACATACAAATATTTCCAATATTGAAATAATATACATTATATAACTGCAATTCTTTTAAGTTTTTAGTTCTTGAGTCTTATATACAACATTTATATAAGCCGACATACGCTCATTTTTGTATTTATACATTTTACCAAGGATAACACAAATACAAACAAAACTTGCAGATTCAAGTTGAAAAGCTTATACATAAAGCACCATGAATAAATAATGACATAGTATTTTGATTGCAGTTCATATGTCAGTTACATTCACAAGGCTTCACCATCATCATGGCAAATACACAATACATACATTAATGATGATGACTGACCTCCTGCTTTACCCTGTGAGCTTGGTCAGTGCTAGCTGTCTTTAATGGAGTGGGAGGTCTGGGAGTCGAAGCACAGCCTGTTTCCATGGACACTCTTGTCTTTGCTGAGGATGCTGGTGCACATGCTGCTCTGGTACCCCGGCCGAAGCCCCCGGTTCTGCAGCTCCAGCTCGTCATAACTGGATGGATGAATGAAGGGACACCACCGGAATACACGCTTGAATCCAGCTCGGAATCTGGAAAATATAGGAAATAAAATGCATTTGTAAGGGTGCCTGAAAATACTGCATGTTTTTTTTTTCTTTTTTTACTATCTGATGAGGATATGTAGATATTATAGCAACAGTGGTGGAACCTAACAAAGTAAAAGTAGTACTGTACTCAAGTAAAATGTAACATATCTGTACTTCACTTAAGTACATTTTAAAGTGGGTATTTTTTACTTTTACTTCACTGCATTTGAGAGCAGTATCTGTACTTTCTACTCCACCAAATTTTTGAACAGGACTGAATTGAAGTATTTTTATAGTTTGAGTAGTGACTATAGTGACTCCTAAGGCACATAATTTGCTCATAATTTGATTTTGAAATTTACTTCTTACTCTTTAAATATATTTTTCAACAGATACTTGAGTTTTTTTCTAGCTGTACTTTTACTTAAGTAACAGAATTGAGTACTTCTTCCACCACTGTATAGCAACATGCTGAAACATGGCTGTCTTGGTTGAAGTTCAAGTACACCCTTGTTTGGAAGATTTCACAGCAAATTTCTCTTTATGATATTTTTTATAAGCTTGTTTATGCAGTTTAGCTGTTAAGATGATATACTTGATTTTGCATATTTCAACAACAGCTACTGCAACATTATTGACTTTTTAAATATATCTCCCACCTCTACTTGACCATTAGAGTGAATTGTGTGTGCAGCTTTTTAATACAGTTCATATTGATAGAGCATATAGACACCATAACAATGTGTCCAGATGGCTAAGGAAGATTGTCTAACTGGCCTTACTATTTTTAGTGGTTCTGTGCTCCACCTCACCCTCTGACCCCCTCTCCTTCTCCATTGATTGGGTGATGTCACTGCTGATGTCACGGGCTAGTAGAGGTGGGTGATGAGGGACCTATGTGACCTCCACCAGCACCCCTTACCCTGTTCATCTGCTTCATGTGTGGTCGTCTTGGTCATTGCCTCTTAGGCTTGTATAAACTAAATCAAAACAAGTCAAAATACAACTTATAATATTAGCTCTCTCCTCCATGCACATACATACATACATGCATACATACATATATACATACGTACATACATACATACGTATGTATGTATGTACATACATATATACATATGTATGCATGTATGTATGTATGTGCATGGAGGAGAGAGCTAATATTATAAGTTGTATTTTGACTTGTTTTGATTTAGTTTATACAAGCCTACACACACACCACACACACACACACATATATATATATATATATCCCTTTTTTTGTATTAATTAGTTTTTTTGTTTTGTTTTTTTATGCCTTTTCTATGTGCATTGTGCAGCTCTTTGGAAACTGCTTTTGTTTACATTGTGTGCGATATAAAAAAGTGGACTGGATTAAACTGGACTGAACTCAGTCATAATCAGTGGTGGAAGAAATACTAAATTTTTAATGAAGTAAAAGTACAAATACCAGAGTAAAAAAAATACTCCAGTAAAAGTAAAAGTATCACATGAAATAATCTACTTAAGTACAGATGTGCTTAAAGAGTAAAAAGCAAAAATATTTCATTGTATGAAACCTGCAGGAAACGCTGAGGGGTTTATTTTTAACATGTTCACAGTTTGAGCAAACTAAAATATACAAATAAAACCAGCTAGAAAAAAGATTGATTAAATTGTTTCTGTTAAACCAAATTCAGCATAAATCTGTATCAAACCACTAAATTTGAAGCTTTATTATAGATCTCAAAATCTGCATGAAATACTTTTACATTTTACTCTTTAAGTACATTTTTAAACAGGTACTTTAATACTTTACTTAAGCAGATTTTTTCGTGTGATATTTTTACTTTTGCTTGAGTTTTTTTTCCCTTAGTATCAAGTACTTCTTCCACCACTGCTAAAAGTTCTACGAGGTATGCTACACAATTCCAAACTCTACTGACTCTAAATCTACACTCTCTAATCCGTGTACCTTGTCAAATGATTATAAGGTGAGCTTGAACAATTAGAGAAATAAATGATTAGTGTTATTATGATTATATCTCAAAGAGGCCTGACCTGCTGTTGAGGCAGCAGTAGATGATGGGGTTGTACATGGTGGAGCTCATGGCCAGCCACAGAACACTGAGGTAAACCTGCTGGATGTACTTCCACTTGCTCAGATCTTTGTTCAGACCCGTCACTATAAAGTAGACGTGGTAGGGCAGCCAGCAGAGGGCAAAGGTCACCACCACAATGATCATCATCTTCACCACCTGTGGACATGCAGAAATGAAACATTTTCTGTGCATTTGACCTATTCAATTCAATTTTATTTATATAGCACATTTCAATACAAATTCAGTTGCCCAAAGTGCTTCACATAAAAAGTCTACAAAAGTACGATACATAGGCAAAGAACAATAAAACACCAATAAAACACCAAGATATCCTGTCTAGCTAGTATTAAATGCCAGGGAGAAGAGGTAGGTTTTCAGTCACTCTGACAGACAGAGGGCGCTGCTCCATAGTCTAAGCACTGCCACAGAAAAGGCTCTGTCACCTCTGGTCTTGAGCCTGGCTTTGGGCACAGCCAGCAGGAGCTGGTCAGCTGACCTCAGGGCTCTGGGTGGAGTATAGGGCTGCAGTAACTCCCTCAAATAAGTGGACCCATAGAGTGCAGACAAACCTAGCAGCCTTGATAGTCTTACCTCATTCAATAGAACAAGGGAAAGATTTTAACGGGACTTGATATGATATTGATATGTCAATAAACAGTAATTATCAAAATGACCAGTGAAGGTGACATTTATCTACGAGTGGTTAAGATGGTGCTAACATAACATGGTATCCACCTTATTCCGCCCATCCCCCTCCCTCACTTTACTTCTGTGTGGCACTGAGGCACTTGCGAGTAAGCCGGAATCCCACACATTTCAATGGAAAACTCTCACCACAAAAATATTATGCTGATTTGTGTAAAATGTTCAGTGTTCGTGCCATAGACTGTATATATAAATGGACACAGATAATGCTAGCCACTGCGTTCCAAATAGGAAGTGAGCATGGGCACGCTTCTGGCTCTATCAACTCCAATTCACTTTCTATTGAAAAACTGTCGCACTCTCTCTTTAACTGCTGCTGTCAGGTTCGTCATTTTGGTCTTAACATGTTCATATCAACCCGCTCACACATGATCCTGTTATGTTAATGTCGCTATTGTGTCTGTAAATCAAGAAATGAACATTAATAACAGATAACAATCAGATGTCTTCTTTCCCCGAGGTCGCTCCCACTAGTGTTTGCAACAAGTTTGATTGACAGCGTTGCTAAACCAGGGTGCAGGTGGAAAGGTGCCTTTAACAGCCTCACTCTGGATTGGCTCTTTGGTTGTTATGATACTCGTGGTCGGAATTCCAAATATGGAACTTAAATTGGCCCCTATAACTGCTAGCCTTGACAAGCTCATTTGACATCACACTCATTTAGTCCACTTCTTTATACAGTCTATGGCTCATGCGCACAAACATGTCAACTTTGCACCCTTTCTTAAAACTGCTTCACAGTCTTATAGAGTGCACTAGTAGCCTGGATGTTAAGCGGCCCTCACATGTAGACCAAAGGCTACTAGTTAACATGCCACTTTCCTTTTTACTGCTCTGATTTCACAAGTGGTTGCAATGCATTCATTCTATTGTAATGATCTGATATTTTGTGTTTAGTTCAGGGTTGACACCTTTTGTTGTTCTTGTAACCGTTTGTGTGCTATCGTTAATCTAACTGCTTTTGTATGGACACTTGGTTGCTATGCCGACAAGTTGATGTGAGGGCTCTATTTGTCAGTTACTGGTCTGTTTTGGAGACTGGCTTTAGTTGAGACTGCTGTTGTTTTGCTCTTGTTTTGGCGTGGGTTACGGCCTACAGTAGCCCTTGTGTTCAGAAAATAAACACCCAGAAGAAATTTGCTTCTGTTTCTATTTGATGTCTATGCACCGCTACATGCCCAAAAAAAAATTTCCACTGGTGGAATAATAAAGTTAATCTTATCTTATCTTATCTTTGAACCTATTTGCTGTTGATATGAGAATCCGGGCAGCGCCTGTGGCAACTTCCGAAATCAAATAAATATGGGATGCATTGCCCCCTCTCCAGAAAAGTAACTTCAATATTACATATGTGTTAAAAATCTCAACATTTTATCATGACAGTATACAATTGTGAAGGACTATTAGTGAAAGTGAAATTTGAACCAAAATATCCACTTGAACTATTAACATTGTGGGACATAACTGCTTTATCTTTACATGTTTATTATATAAGAAGCTAACTGCAGGATTCCTTTTAGAATCACATTGTTGTCCATCTTTAAAACTATGTAGACCAAAAATAGTAGGCTTCTGGATAATATTACAGATAATGGCTTGGATCTTTTCAGTACAACAGCTTCCAATTTAGACTTTGTAACATCACATAAAAGAATGGCCATTTTGAATAACTTCTCTAGTGAAAATACTGTGTGCGCTCCGGGGCTCATTGTTCCTGACGCAGTGCTATTTGGTGTATTTTGAATCACTTGGATCATATTGATGGTTTCTTTCAAAGCAGCCTGAGCACTTTGCGCTAAAGAAAGAAAGGTCGCTGCTGACGTAGTCGCAGCAGCAGGTCACAGGTAGCTCTTTACAATATGGCTCAGTGGGGTGTTAATGGGACTGGTCCACGATTACATCATCGGTAAAGCTCTACTCAACTAAAGATCTTCAACCTCTTTGAACAGGGGCTTTTTCAATCTGGCTCCACCCACATCGATTTAGCTGCAACCTGTGTCTTTGATGAAATTTGAGGCACTCATGAATTGCAAATGTTTAGAATACGCACCTCTTTTGTCCCTCTCTCTAGATGCAGTTGTGACGCACAGTTTGTGAGTAATATACAGGAAGAATGTGTATAAGCATTGAAGGGAAAAAAAAACAAAAAACAAACATATTTAATATAATTGTGTTGTCTCTATGGGGCATTCAAAGTGCTCAATGCAGTGGTGGAACGTAACAAAGTAAAAGTACTAAAGTACTGTACTTAAGTATCTGTACTTAAGTTAATTTTACAGTAGGTACTTTTTATTTTTACTTCACTACATTTGAGAGCAGTATCTGTACTTTCTGCTCCACTACATTGGAGGATTGAAGTAAAAGTATTTTTTTATTATAGTTTGAGACCTGCTGAAAAGGCTGAGGTGTTTATTTTGAACACGTTTGTAGTTTGTGCTAACAAAAATATACAAATAAAAACAGCTAGATAGTCCACTGAGGTTCATGTGGTCTTCTGATCATTTATTTTAATAGATACCTTTTTCAGTTGAAACTGTCAGGTATGAAAACAAACTAAACCCTGGTCAATAAACAATTGATTCAATTGTTTCTATTGACAAAATTCAGCACAAATCTTTATCAAAATCACTAGATTTGAAGCCTTGTAAGACCTCAAATATGCGCACAATACTTTTACTATTTACTCTTTAAGTACATTTTAAATGGGTACTTTAAGATTTTTACTTAAGTAGATTTTTTCATGCGATACTTTTACTTTTACTTGACTTTTTTTTTTTTTTTTGCTCCAGTATCTGTATTTTTACTTAACTAACAGCATTAAGTACTTCTTCTACCACTGTTTGTGAGTAACATCAAAAGAGAATGCATTTAGGAAAAAACAACATATTTAACATATATTTTGTCTCTATGGGGCATTCAAAGTAAAAGCCATCTGAACCAGGTCACCATAATCTGCTGTATAACCTACACCTACAGGCAATATCAATGGATTTTATGAATAATCCCGAGCCGCATTGACAGCATTATGTCATGACAGCTGTGATGACCTTAATCTCAGCAATGACTGTGGCTAAAATGCAGTGGTTCTGATGACCAAGCCGGATTACAGCCAAATGAATGGATCCGTATGCCCAAATACGCTCCTCTGCCTAACCCCAACATTTTTATATTTAAAGACATTATATAGTACTCTACTGTACAGACCTCAAGAGGCCTGTGAGCTAAAAAACACAGCTTGCTAATGTTACAGTTTCTATACGATTTGATGAAAAAATGTGAACTCAGAAATGATAAGAAAAAAAACTGATGACGAGCTCTGTATAATAAAAAGAAAAGAAATGCAGAAGAACATGAGTGATGTAAAGTAGGCAGGGCATAGTTCTGGGGATGGAGACAGAGCAAACATAATGAGAGAAACATGCGAGAATCAAGCAAAACACCACTATTATATTTGATGAGGAAAACATATTATAACAGGGGTCAAAGGTTTAAGTTGTTTATTATAGGGCCTTTAATTAGAAGATCTTGATCCCCCCCATCCTATTGGACTACGGATGGAAACTAGCTCTGAGTTAAATCCAGTGTATTTACAACTTGCTCCACATTAATACACGCTGTAACATTCAAATAAAATAAAATAAATTTTGACCCTAGTGTTATGCAATTAGTCGCTGCAGTTAAATAACAATTTCCTTCAGATTTTGTTGTCTTTAAACTAAACGGTTAAAACGATCCATGTTGGTATGGACTTGATGATCCTTAGTACCTTTCTTTTAGCGCGGAGCTGGCCATGGTAGTTATCGGCGGAGTCTCCAGGGACTGCTCCTCCCCACAGAGTCACGCCCACAATGGTGTAGGTGATGGCCATGATCACCAAAGGCAGGGCGTACACCAGCACCGTCACTATGATGTGGTACCTGCAGGAATACAAGACCAAACCTATGATAGAATGACACATTACAAATATGTGCAATTTCACATGGAGCGAAACATGAATGAATGCTGCATACAAGGAGCCTATTTTATTTGTTTTATTTTGTATCAATAATGCCTTGATTTACACTGCATTCACTATTCACAATCACTGTAGTATAATGCTGAAATCACAGATGCCCTGAGGCAAGTGGCAGAAATACTGGCAATATTCTGGGTGTGTTTGCTGTGCACTCTCACATGAAAGGGTCCGCAGCCTTGCGGGGCCACGCCACATAGCAGATGGTCCTCCGAGGCAGGACTCTGATGGTGGAGTAGAAGCACAGGGGGAAAGCAAGAGCCACAGCCAGGCTCCAAATGACCACGATGATGCCGGTGGTCGCCTTCGCTGACAGGCGAGGCTTCAGGGGGTGAATGATGGCCATGTACCTGCAGCATAATCAGCTCTTACAATAGTGTCGGATTAGATTGATCAGGATTATCTGTACTGCACAATATAGGACAAAAAGGAAAAGGAGACTGTTCTGAGTGACATTTTTAAAACATATCAAAGCTAGAAAATGTCACTATATTCACTGCTGTGAATGAAATAATTAGCAAAGAAAATCTAAGCATATTTACAAATGACAAAGGTTTATTGCCTGCCCTGTACAGAGAGTCTGGACTCTAAACTGGTTATTTTTGTACACTATTGTGTATTGGCTGCCAAGCTACTGCCCAGGTAGTCTTGCTCTAACAAAAATGAATCAATGAAATTATGCAAAAAAAAAACAAAAACAAAAACAAAAACATGTATTTAAAATTTACAGTAATTTAAAATTTAAAACTAGCATAACATAAAAATATAAAAATGAAAAGTGTCCTTGCCTGTCTATGGCTATTGCAGTCATGGAGTAAATGCTGGCGAACACAGCCGTAACTGGGAAAAAGTTATGAAACCTGCAGTAGACCTCTCCAAAGTACCAGTCTCCATGCGCAGCGTAGACAAAGTTGATGAGCGTGTTGAACGCAGCCATGGACACATCTGAAAAAGCCAGGTTTAGGAGAAAATAGTTTGTCACTGTCCTCATCCGTTTGTGCGCCAAAATAATCCAAATAACAATAACATTTCCAAATACAGCCACAGCCAGCACCGTGCTGTAGGCCACGGACCAAAGAGCCACGCGCCACGCAGGCTGCGCGAACTGGTTGGTCAGATTACTGCTGCTGTTGGAGCTAAAGGCCATTCCTCAAAGATGAGCGGCGGGATCTGTGAGCATGAGCTGCTGACGGGCGACACAAGTCACAGACATCACCGACGCGCTGCACGCGCTCAGCGCGGTACGTGACGCACTGTGCACCGACTGCGGCCAATCACGGCTGTCAGGAATATAATCCACTTCAGAAAGCACATTTGATTAAAGGCCATTATTAAAGGCTGCTATGCACTATTCCACCTTCCCCGTTATTCAGCAGACGGAAGTAGTGGGCAAAACCTTTGCATGAACGCTAGCTTTTATACTTTTTGTTTTATTACAAAGTCGGGTAAACAAACATTCTTAAACAGCTTGTTTGATGATATGATGGCTACAGGTGTGTTCAGTTCCCCCTTTAGTAGTCTCTGTGATTGTGAGTCTCTCCTCCACTATTTCTGGACATCAAAAAGTACTAAACTTCTGGTCCTTCAAATCAATGCATCCGGTTTCGAAGTTGATGCTTGTAGTGAGACAGTTAATCCTTTAGAGCAGTGCCATCTAAAAGCAAAGCTTATGGCGTAGTTTCAAGGCTTTTTAGACTCTTATGTAAGTATAGCTCCCTGAGGGAGGCCATTAGATCCCGCGTAACTCTCATGTCATTCTCACAAAATCCATGATTTGTCATGGGAAGGCAATAACATGTTTGCTGCGCAGATGTCATAGCCACATCACCAGTAAAGTGATACCAGAACAATACTCATGTCAAAGTTAGATCATTTTTGTCTCCCCTATTTCCTGGGCTGATGTCAAATAAACAAACAGAGCAAATATCTTTTGTACATGGGCTGATCTTGTGATCCAGGCTCTGCAGGCAAATTCATTCTGTAGCAAAGTATAGAACATAAATTACTGGGTTCATTTTAAAAAATATATATATTTATTTATTTATTGCAAATATTTGAAAGTTACTTTCACTATAGCCTAATGACAAGTTCAGAACCTGCACAGAAAGCAATTAAACTTGAAAAAGCACATACAGAAATAGAACGCGTGACCATCTGCAGAGTTAACGACCACCAGTCAGACTCACTCTCTCCTGCTGCGCTCACTGTTTTGATGACTATACACTCCCCAACAATGAGATGGTGTTGGATATATCATCAGACCTGATAGGCCCAGCAGCTTTATAATGTGTTGTGTTTGTGCACTAAATCAGAAGGTCACAAGTACTCCCTCCCTGCGGGACCTCATTACTCCCAGAACACTCCTTTGGGACTGCACCCCTTCAAATGTCATTGTGATGAATTACTTTGAAAATGCCCCCAACTCCCATATTAAGAAGGTCAGGACTGTGAACTTACAGCAAAATATATTGTGTTATAGTTGTATCAAAAAAGAAAAACTGCCTTTGTTTAACATTAATTACTGGGAAAATCAGGTGGGATTTATGTTAAAAGATTCAGAGCAGGGGAATTCGAGAGTTAATTCAACATGGGGGACACACGTGCTATACCTCCAGACAGTAAACAGCAAAGGGTTCTCAGAATAAATAGCTCATTAACAGTTGAGCTGAACAGATGTTGTGAAGTGTCTGGTAGCAGCAGATGTACGCCCTCAAAGTGAGAAAGTCATTATTTTGCCTCCAAATATGGATTTCTGTTAAAGGAGACATATTATGGAAAATTTTAACTTTTGACTAACTTTTATGAACTTTTAACCATGTCATAACAGTGTTCCCTCAGCATAAACCTACTCAAAGTTGTATTTTGATTGATCACTGTATGTTTGAGTAAATGGCAAATGGTAAATGGTCACATCTGAGAGAGGAATTCGAACCGCCAACCTTCAGATCAGTGGACAAACACTCTACCAATTGAGCTCCTGTTGCCCATAACTATATTGTCCGGCATGTGAGGTTTGAGTGCTTAGAAAATCACCTACCCCCTATCTCCGCCCACTGGCCTCTAATTACTTGTATTATTATTCCAAAAATGCAGACTCTGGGTCATACATGTTAGGTTCTAAAATGCCACAGAGCAATTTTTTCAACAATGAAAATTAGTAAATGAAAGTCTTGTGCTTGCTTAGGAAGAGGTGGGGCATATCAGCTCATCAGTTTTGAACAGGAAATCAATGCACCTGCTTCTATTATTAAGCCATTTCAGATCAGTTTACAGTGAACAAAATGCAAAATAATGATCTATGTTCTAGTTTAATTCTAATACTCAAAAAAGCATAGTGTCATTTATACATGAGCGCTTGAAAATTTGGGAATTCTGTCCACCCACTTTTAGAAAAGCCTGCTTTATGTGAATGGAAAATGAGTTGACTAAAACAGTTGCAGTAGTGATCATCAATAGACCGCCCCAGAGCCGCCTCAGGCCCCCAAGAGCCCCCATCAAGCCCTCGGAATTTTACCAGGGAAAAAGTCAATAGGAAATCCTGAGAGCTTCAAGAGACACTACACACAGAAATGAAAGTCGGTCCCAAACAGGTCTCTATGGGACCTCGTCTTGCATTTAGCAAAAGCTAACTTCTGCTTTTGATCATGGATGACCATGAACATGAGCATTCCTTGTCACCTATAAACAGGAGGCTGACCTAGACCTCTATAATAGACACAAATATGAACAAAAGTGATACGTCTACACATTACATGACATTAAAGCTGAACACGTGCAAGGGGTAAAGGGTAGGCTGAAAGTCAAGGTGAGAGGTCAGGTCAGTGGCTGAGATGCACACGAGCTGACACATAGAGTGAGAGCACCCCCTAGGGACGTAACACGTAAGGAACGTAAAGCTTATAATGGACAGGTTTGACGGGATTACGGGTCTAAAGGGATCTTAGCGCACTGTACTGGACTGACGTTTGAGCGAAAGAAAGAAACGAGAAAATAGTGGCTGTGCACAAGGCAAGACGGAGGCAAGAATGACGCAAGAGCTACTCAAGTTTGAACCCTTTATTAATTCACGTTTCTTCACACTAGCTGCTCGTTAAGATGAAACTGTAGTACGCAGCCTATACGGTGAGTCGTCCCACATAGCGCAGAGTTCTATAACCAGCCCTGACATGACAGTAGAAAAGAACTTTGTCTGAACTTCCTGATAAATTCAACACATTCTTCAGGGAAAAACTACACTACGTAACTTTTCTGGCGGAGGTTCTGTGCCACCTGCCTGTCACTTAAGATGTGAATTGTTGTTTTCCCTGGAAGGCTCCACAGTATGGCACCAAACATATCTATCTCCTTGGAGACAAGAAAGTGACATCCCTGGTACAAATTACATGTCAGATCTGTGGAAAGGCAACCCCAATCACAGTAAGTAGACCATGCATATTTTCCAAGGCCTTATAAACATGTAGCCTACTTGAATAAATGCAAGATATGTCAGTTTAACACTGTGGAACATTCCACAGCAATAACATCTTCATGGAGGCAAGGAAGTGTCAGCCCTCCACTTAAAAAGTTACATAGTGCACCTTTAAAGGACCCATATTGCACACATTTCTGATCTATGCTATGTTTCCTTATCACAAACAGACCTGGAGTTGTGTTTTGTTTCATTCACACATGTTTAACACACAAACCCTGCATATTTAGGTTCTTCTCTCAAACTGAAAACACTCTGTTTTACCTTGTGATGTCATGTGGCAATACAGGAAGTGCTCCACTGTGTTTTTAAACTCCATACACCTTCACTAGAATCATTTGGATAATTTCATCGTACTGAGGGGGTTAAGGGTACTGTTTACCCAAGGCCCAGTGCAGGGGGGGCTGTAATGGGCATTTTCATTAGACAACATGTAGTGCGGGCCCAAGATAATTTCTAACCAGGGCCCAAAATTTGGTGCCCACCCCTGGTAAAAGGTAGCTGTTAACTTTGAGCTTTGGAGATAGGCAGACTAATAATAAAGTGTTACTCAAACATGTGTGAATGAAACAAAACACAACTCCAGGTATGTCTTTGAGGAGGTAACAATATTATAACATGGTTTAAAGCTCACAAGAGTCAAATTTGTGTAATATAGATCCTTTAAGTGTTGTAGAAGCCTAGAATTATATGGTAGAAATCATGTCTAAAAGAGTAGGCTTCAGTACTGTTTTTGGACAGTGGAGCATTATGTGTAGGTCAACGGGTCTTTGTTGTGAATGAGGTTGAAACTCCACTGGACCCAGAAGTGGAGTTGCGATGTCATCACTTGTGTTGTTAGTGTTAGTGCTCCTAGGATGGATACTGACTTGATTAGTTTCTGTTGTTAGCAAATGTTTGATTTAACTATAATCCAGACCAGACATTTTATAACTGCTCCAAGTTATGCATTTCTATAGGTTGACCTTTTCATGTTGAATAGTAAACCTATGGAGCAGACATGGGAACAAAATCTCGCACATATATAAGTCTAGTTTTAGGTAAATCATTTTCTATATATAAGCCTACTAAATACAACAGTAGGCTACCAAAGGCGGTGGTCATATTTATAAATAGGCTGATCTTTATTGTACTACTTGTTCCTATCACACGTTCAAAATAACACATAGATGGCAGCGCCCAGACTATGGAACAGCGCCCTCTGCCTGTCAGAGCCTCTCAGTCTTTAACGCAGTTTAAGACTAGGCTGGAAACCCACCTCTTCACCCTGGCATTTAATACTAGCTACACAGAATATCTTGGTGTTTTATTGTTCTTTGCTTATGTATCATATTAACTATATATTTACTAGTAACCAGAATATCTTGGTGTTTTATTGTTCTTTGCTTATGTATCATATTAACTATATATTCATTTTTTGTTGACTTTTTATGTGAAGTACTTTGGGCAGCTGAAGTTGTTTTTAAATATGCTGTATAAATAAAATTGAACTGAATTGAAAAATTATCCAAACTAGTAATGAGTAGCCCATGTTAAACTGCACACAAGAAGGCAACATTCTTAGCTAGTTTTCTCTCATTTGACAATTTTGGTGAAGTTTATCATCCTCGGTGAGACATGAGAAGCAGATGTGAAACAGGGATACATACAGGTAATGACGTAAAAGTTACCTATAGCAACCGTAGTGTAAACCAAGGGCCAGAGCTCATCTAATTCACACAATATAGTTGTTATATACAACAACTATATTGTTATATAGCTGTTACACAAAAGTATAAAAACATGTTGAAACTCTCAGATGAATGTGTCCGTTTTGTATACACTGTCCTGGTATTGAGATGGATGAATATTGTGTATTGATGACATAGTGATTTTGTTTTAGAACTCAGCTCTACTTCCTCCCACTTGAACGGTGCAAAACTATAATAAATATTTACCACAGTTACTATACAAAGTAATGATTAAAAACACATGAAAACAACAAAAAACACACAACAAAATACAGTAGGCTACTCATTTTATTTGATATTAAATTACAGATATTGTAATCTTAAAAAATACTGCATAAGTTAAATACTTTTCCATGATGTAAATAATTGTTTTCCATTTCTGTCACAGGCCCAGTTCTAACCTGCTGAATTAGGATGGGGAGAATGACATTTTAGGTGTGCAGATACACAAATAGACATATACCTGTATAAGGTGGGCAAGGATTTCTTATGGGTAGGCATTGCTCACCTTTGTCTATAGCTAGAGCCGACCCAGCACAAAGTCCTAGGGCGGCTCCTTGTGGATAGCCTGGATACAAAAAAACAAGCTGAAATTTGAGCTCACTGACAGAACTTGAGTGGTGGTTTGGAAGGAGGCAGGGAAGCGGAAGAGCTATAAAAATCAAGGCTACAAGTGTGTTTTGACTCAATGACTGATTCATTGTAGTATACTCTCAGAGTGTGATTTTGTCTCTGCTAACATTCCTGTTCACAGTTTTAGGGTCAAAGTTCGTTGCAGTTCAGAACACTTTACAGAGAGGTGAGTTGCTCTTTCATTCCATTCAGGTCTTATCAAGGCAAACTGATTATAAAAATATAGAAGCAGCTGCTTTTGTATGAAGGTAACTGCTCTTAGCTGCAAAGTACATTCTAGCTTGATAATAATTGTGTTAGGCTTTTGTTGTATAATGCTTGCTGTGAATTCCATTGCTGACACTTTTGATGTGTTAAAGTTTGACCAGTTTATTCTGAAAACTGAACCCTCTCAAGGTTCTAACTTAGTCTAACTGCTGCAGATTGATTTTTTGTTTACGTTTCGTGTCTTTTAAACCTATAAAAACAAGCTACTTTTTTCACAAATGTGGAGCTGCAAAATGAATGAACCATTAATAGTACTAGAGATTTCATCCATACATCATACTACATGGTTTATCAATATTTTATTACGGTGTCTTGCTATAATAATGATTGACAGCTCTGAGTGACTATCTTGCTCAACATGTCTGTAATTATTTAACAGCATTAAAGCGGGGGCATCTGATTTTCAGAAAGTGAGAGGAGGAGGTATTTTGATTTAAAACTTGTTCTTAGCTCTCACAAAACCTTTGGCACAGCGCTAGTAATAACATGCATGATTTTTTTTAGAGCTTTAGCTTTAGAACAGCTGTTTCTCAGTCTAAAAAGTGTGTTGGGTACTTCAGCTTTATACATATCAGTTGAATAGGTTAAAGCTGCTTAGGATCTTGTTGGGTTATGAATTAGTTGCACAATTAGCTACATTTTAACTTTCTGTGACCTCAAGAATCAACTGAAAAACGTACTGCAGTCACATTCACTGAGTAGGATTGTCAAAAGTATTGAAAATCTGATACGAATCAATATTAAAACTTGTATCGAAACTACTTATTTGAGCAGGTATCAATACTAAAAAATTCACTTTCTACTGACTGTTTTTAATTATCATTGTGGTATCGAAATTGGTATTGAGTATTGAGTATATTCCTTAGAATCAAAAGTTGAGCTGAGTTTGACAGTATTGTGACAACACTATGAGCATTTTACAAAGTGTGTTACTAAAGCTGCCCTTTTTTCCAGATGGACCATGTCTTCTACCCAGCCTTCTCCCGTGTCGCGATCACCGGTGGCACACATGGGAATGAGCTGTCCGGTGTCTACATAGTGCGAGAAATGCAGAAGCACAATATAAATCAGATGGGCTCTCTCTCCGTCTGCCCCATCCTCAGCAACCCTCCATCCATTGAAGTCTGCAGGAGATACATAGACACAGACCTAAACCGATGTTTTACTGACGCCTTATTGAGGTAATAGGAATGCACTGCACAAAATATTGACTTAAAAATCATAGTCTGAAAGTGGCTTGTCTTTCAGTACCCCACTCACGGATAGCTCTCCCTGTGAACTGAGGAGGGCCCATGAGCTGAACTCTCTGCTCGGCCCCAAAGGGAGTGACCGGGCCATGGATCTGGTGTGTGACCTGCACAATACAACCTCCAACATGGGCCTGTGCTTCATCGTAGACTTTTTAGACTGGATTATCCTCCACATAGTCAAATATGTACAGGTACCATAAAAGTATACTATTGTTTGGTTATTTGGCTGGGGCAGCGTACAATGTTGTTATTCATTTGCTTGTAGTAAATGGTGTTTACTGGCCTTTACTTCTTCTTCTTCAACAATGGATTGATGTGTTACAGTGTTGGGATACACATGTACATACACGTACCAAAAATATGAATTCAAAAAGATCATTTTATGTAACTGTGGTACAGGTACTCCTCTTAAAGTTCTTGAAGTTAATTCTTAACGATGCAGTACCCAAGTTTTTTTTAATGAGTTTTATCTTGTCAAACTTTTAAGAGTCACTATATCATGCTTTGGGATGAGAGCTGATTGTGTGAGGGAAAAAATAAAGCTTTGCTAGTGGCCAAACAAATTCATGCATGTAAATACTAGCAATGTGCAAACGGGTTTGTGAGAGGTAAGAACAAGTTTAACTACCTACTTCCTCCTCTCACTTTTTGAAAATCAGGTACCACAGCTTTTCATTTTCTACTATTGATAAATAAATGCAAAACACGAGGCGAGACAAACATACACCAAGTTTGATCCTATGTTGTGTTTTACAATATAATGCAACTTGTATTCATTATTCTGTATTCTAGATACATAACTAGATACATTTTCAAAGTATTCCTCCCAATACTGCAGAAGAAGAGCAAAATTACATTCTACCATTAATGATTACAACAATGTTTCATAAAAAAACTTGACAAAAAAAAGTTGACAAAATAATGAAAAATATTTTAATTTAAATTGCTTAAATTTTCTTTTAAGAGCAAGATGCCCACTGCTCCAATAAGAGTTATCAACATCAATGTTGCTTCCAGATCTCTGTCATATTCCGTAGATTCTGTGGCTAAACATGGCTTTGGTAAGTAGGTGAAGTTACACTACAGTAATGTTAATGTATAGTAAGTAATTCACTGTAATTCTTATTTGACTTCAGCCATTGAAGTTGGCCCGCAGCCACATGGAGTACTCAGGGCAGACATTTATAACATGATGAAAGAGGCGGTGGATCACACTTTAGACTGGCTCAACAAATTTAATGCTGGTCAGAACCTTTGTCATAATGTATTTAGATATACACCAGTCATGGCCTGTAACTGTTGACTTTTGTTGGAAGGAACAACATTTGAAGGAGACGAAGTGGAGGTATTTGTAAAGGAGAAGAGCGTAGACTATCCTCGAGACCATGATACTAGTCAACTTACAGCTGTCATTCACCCGAAGCTACAGGTAAGCTACTAAATGCTCATTAAAGAAGACATATGCTTTTTTCCAGGTACTTAATATTGATCTATAACATAATTAGATAATCAATTTACAGTTTATTAATTGTAAAGTTCAATATTGATCTAAAATGACTTAGTAATGGAAATGGAGTTGACTTCCATTTCAAAACTGCAGCACTGATGGGCCCTGCCTCTTTAAAGAGCCCATATTACACTATTTTCTGATCTATGTTATAATGCTGTTTCCTCATCAAAAACATACCTTGAGTTGTGTTTTGTTTCATTCACACATGTTTAACACACAAACCCTGCATATTTAGGCTGAGTTCTTCTCTCAAACAGAAAACACAGGAAGTGCTCCACTGTGTTTTTAAATTCCATACAACTTCACTAGAATCATTTGGATAATTTCAAATCCTGGAATTGCCAATCTCTATTGAACTAAAGATAAAAGGTAACTTTTAACTTGAAAACTACGGCTTCATGACATCACAAGGTGGAACAGAGCATTTTGAGGTTTGGAGATGTAGATAGACTAATAAATGGTTACACACACAACTCCAGGTATGTTTTTGAGGAGGTATCAAAAACATTATAACATGGCTTAAAGCTCACAAGAGTCAATTTTGTGTAATATAGGACTTTTAAAGTGCCAGCTCATGTATGTTTTTGTTACTGAAAAGCTGTTACATGACATTTCAAAACCATACATATATCACTCAGGTCTTCATTCTTCAAATAATCACAACTAAGTGCAAGGATATGGACGGGGATGGGGGGTAGGTGAAAACAAACATTTGCTGAGCATTTAAGTCTCAAATGCAGGACAATATGAGTGCTCAAACATGCAAGAATTAAATGAAATACACCTTTGATCAAGCTAATGATGAGGAAAACATTGGTATAATGTAGTTTCAAGTTCAGTTTTGCACAATGTGTCTTACCTCATATTTATAAGTAATTTACAAAAAAAACAAAAAAACAAAACATATGTACTTCCCTGGTAGGCAGAAGAATTTACAACTTGTTTTGCCCCTCCCCTCTTAGCATGTAATATGGTCTTGGTGGTTCTAGTGTTCACTAGACATAACAGTGACTGTATTTCTGTCCGTCCTGGAATACGGTACATTTCCTGGAATCTGTTTGAGTAACATTAACAGCTGTTTTGTTTCTCCAGGATAATGACTTCAAACTCCTGCAGCACGGCGACCCCATTTTTAAGACTTTTACTGGCGAGACGGTGAACTATGAGGGAGAGGATCGTTACCCGTTCTTTATCAATGAATGTGCATATTATGAGAAGAGGATAGCCTTTCATTTAGCCAAAAAGGAAACAATAGCCCTTCCACCAATAAGTGCTAAGAAAGACTGAATAAAATGAACTAATTTGAATGATGCTGCTGCTCTATGCAATGATTAGAACTATGCAAATTGTACTTTTAGAAAGACACATGAGATTTTATTGAATTGCTATTTTTAGATCAGACTGAAGCACCATTTTGTCACTTTAACATGCACATAGATATTTGAATAAATCACTGGATCATTTATAAGAAGTCTGGTTTATTAATATGGAATTGAAACGTGCTTTGGTTTCTACAAAGGACAGCACAAATTTATGATGTAGAACAACATAATGATAACATCAACATTTTTACCGTTAAATTATACAGAGAAAATATACTGAGCTCAGAGGACATTTGCAAAGTTAATCAAGCAACAATATAAAAATAAGTATAAGAAGTATATATTTGTTTTGGCGACTACTTATCTCTCCTGTTTTGAAGGTGTTCGGATTGGTTGAGCTTTGACTTGCAATGTATAGCCAGGACATATATCATTGCGTCCTCTAAATAGACTCTGTGCACAGCAGCACGCCAGCTAGCTCAGTGTCTCACCGCTAACAGTCATGTTTATTAAAATCAGAAAAAATAAAATAAACAAGCTATTAAACATCAAATTAATAAAAATAATGACCACCACATGTAGAATTTTATATGTAGAATACTTAAGTTTGTGGTGGTGTTTTAATATTTATCATACCTCAATATTAGCATTAGTGTTAGCATTGAGACAAACATTTCTCTTTCTAAACACAAGTGTCTTCAGGTGAAGTATTCATTTTATGTTACGTTAGTTTTTAGCATGTCAGTGACATCCACCTGCAGCTCCCTGTTCACTGCCTTATACTTAAATATTTATTCATTTTAGTGTGACTCGGCAAAAGCATCATAGAGATAAAATTGAACAGGAAGTAGTGCCGCTAACAGTGAGGTTGCCGGGTGCTGTTGTCCAAAGAGCCTATTAACACATCTTGGAGTAATTATGCATGAAATTGGTATCAATATTACTCTACCAAAACAGGCGACTGTCTTTTCAAGACTTGTAAATATTTTAAGTAAATTACCACAGAAAACCAAGTACCACAGTTTGCAAAACATTGCAGTTAAAGGCATGCAGAGGAAATATATGCTAAATATTTCAAATAAAGACAAATAATTTTCCAAGTTAAAAGTGGCAAGCTAGCACAATAAGGACAATATGGTGAGCAGCTTAGAAATAAAACAAAGGCATCCACACACAAAAATAAAAATCTCAAATTTAGAGGAGACTCTGGTTAAAAAATATAAACAAAAGATGAATATATCAAAATGAGGGATCTCTTTGTGGCTACAGACTTTTCTTCATACGTGTTCATGTAAGAAAAAACAATGCAATTCCGTGTGATTTTCAGTTCACTATTAATATGGAAGTCAATGGAGCTGGTATAAAGTATTAGGCCACTCTGTAGGCTGTCATGCGAGTGTAGTTTTTGCGGTGACTTCGGGCAGCCCACAGAAACAGAGCAGCAGCCATCATCTGCAAAGGGAAGGAAATGAGAGCGAGGTAAAGGGACCACCCAAGTGACCCATCCACTCCCTCTGGAGGTGTGATAAACTGACGGAGGAGGTCTACACCGGCCAGGAAGCAACACACCGAGCCCAGGGAGCACAAACCTGGTGGAGGGGAAGACATTGTAAAATCACACAAGATTTTTTTAAGATACAAATTACATAATACATTGTTTTCCTGCAGATAAAACCAATACGTAACACAAATGGTAAAACGTTTAAAGTGATATGGCGCCATATTTATTTTTGCAAGTTAATTAGCACGACTGCAATACACTTATCATGAAGAATAGATGACTGAAACAACCAGTTCACTTAGGAATCAGTGGCCTTGTTCACATGCACACTAAAATCTGATCTTAATCTGAGTTCTGAATCTTTAAAGAAGACCTATTGTGCTTATGTCTGCTATATGATAGCTATAATCTATGACACCTGTGAATCATTATGTTATAATTTGCACATTTTAAACCTCAATAGTCATCTAAAACTACTTAATAAAAGAAACAAGTCCGCTCACTTCTGCATTAGAAAACTGCGGTGCCCAATGGGAGCTGACATAGCTATAAACGTCATCACAACAAAGAGTCGGCACCTCGAATGGACAGCTGCAGATCATGCTAGCGAGTAGCAGATTGATCGGCAATATGGCATGTTGAAAATAAACGATTAAAGATTGCTCAATATGGCATGTGAAAATAAACGATTAAAGATTGCTCAAACATGCATAAATCACTCCAATTACAACTTCGGGTGAGTATATGGTGAGGGGAAACAACTATAACATGGTTAAAAGGTCTAAAAAGTCGATTTTGCAGAATAGGTCTGCTTTAAGATTAAAGACATGTAAACTGCAAAATTTAATTAGAGTAATCAGAGGGACCATGATCAGAAAGAAACCAGACGATTTTGCTTTTTTACATGTTTTTGTGACACAGATTTTTTTTCAATTAATCTAAATAATAACCAACACACCAATTGGTAAACTGTGTAATTATTACTTGTTGTTAGTATTAACATATGAGATATGCCAGTTTGAGGTTAAAACTTCTTCTACCTGCCAGAAGGTGGAGGACTCCAACCCCCAGAGTAGGGGTGAAACTGCGGCACAAGCAGGCACACACTCCAACCAGCCCACTAAGAAACACTAAAGCCAGAGACACCAAGGGTAGAAGGAACTGGCACCTCCACAGGTCTGGAGAGTAGAAGTCAGATTACACTGTGCATGGTAAATGTGTTCATGATTTAATACATGCCCCAATAATTTGGCATTCATGTGTCTCACATGTTCTCAGAAGATCCTCTTCACCATTGTGGTTCCCAGGATGTTTATATTTTGGGATAAACTGCTGCTGAAGAGTGAAGCTGATACACAGAGTTTCCAGTTTGGGATCTGCAATTAAGATTAGGAGGCAGTGTGGCAAGTAAGAATATTTATTTCATACAACATATAAATGCCGATATAAACATGCATGCATGTGCGAACAAATTGATTTAATCTGAAAAATAAAACAACTTTAAATATCTGCGTTGCACATGAGCATTAGCTTTTCAGTAGAATAATATTTAGTCAGATAAGGAAATGGAGTTATAATTATGTTGCAATAGCAGACAGATTCATTACATTTTACAGGCTGTCAAGTCGTCTTAAGTCATTGGTAATTACCTGGCTCTTTGAACCAGTGGGACTGGCTGGGCACCTGGATGCACCTCCACCACAGCCCGAGGGTCCCGTTCAGGCGGAACATAGTCTCACTGTAGCTCTTCTCGTCAAATTCTCCATTGATGAAGTCTTCCCTGAGCTCGGACACATTGCTCGTCTCGTGTTTGATGGGCGGGCTGTTGAACTGGTACCAGTGTTGAGTCCCCACAGCCACAGACAGGTACACAGTGGCCAACAGGCTCAGCACGGAGCCGATCACGAGAGCCGTGGCGTAACGATTATCGACCATGGTCTTCCAATAGCTTTACAGCTTTTCACTATACGTTTGAGGAGTGTTGTTAAGCATCAGTATCTCATGATGTCCCATTATTTTCTTTCCGTAAAAATGTCATGTTATACAGTGTACCACCCCCTATAGAGCAGAAACAAACACAGATGTGAACTAGAGCTTCATTTGCATAGGGCGTGTTTGGCTCGCGTCTAGTTTAACAAATACTCAGATAAACTATTTCATTAATTAACAAACACTATCGTAAAGTAAGAATATGAGCTTTTGGCCAAATAAAGTAAATTGATCTTACGCTACGTTAACAGCGCAAAATGAAAGCAACACTCGTGTTAAAGAATTAGACTTGGCTCCATAGCTCGTGTACAGAGAGCCGATTCTTCTAGCTTCGCTTTGTGTTTTCAAATAGATCAGAGATGCATATTTACCTCTTTTCGCTAAAAACGCATAAAAAGTGCAGTAGATTTCGCTCTTGAGCAGCTCGGGCCTGTCTGTTCCGCCTTTGTTTGTACTAGGTGGACAATAGCGCCATCTCGTGTTTTGGAGTAATTGGTCAAAAGTTAAGGTACAATCATTTATTCTGACAGCTTTGATATGTTCACAAACGCACTTGTTTTCTACAGTGCATCTCATTTTAGAATACCCTGATGAATTAAGAGTAAACAGCAATGCCAAATCCCCTATAAAACATAAAATAGTCCAATTTTGTCTGATTCAGTGAGGTAGAAACAGTTTATAAAGTGCATAATTTTAGTCCGAGGTGGAATAAGTACTCAATTTTGTTACTTAGGTAAAAGTACAGATAGTGAAGCAAAAAAATAAAAAATAAAAAAATAAAGTAAAAGTCATGTGAAAAAAAAAAAAAAATCGACTTAAGTAAAAGTATTAAAGTACCTGTTTAAAAATGTACTTAAAGAGTAAAAAGTAAAAGTATTTCGCACATATTTTGAGTTCTTAAGAAGTCTGACACAGACTTGTGCTCAATTTTGTTCAACAGAAACAATTGAATTGATAATTTTTTTCTAGCTATTATCATTTGTACTTTAGTTTGCTCAAACTATGAACATGTTAAAAATAAACCCTCAGCCTTTTCAGCAGGTCTCAAACAATAATAAAAAATACTTTTACTTTTCAGTCCAGTTCAAAAATACTCTGTATAGTATAGTATAGTACTTTACTACTTTTACTTTGTTACATTCCAACACTATAATTTGTAAATGATTAAAAAGGCAAAAAAGGTGATTAAAATTAATTAAATGAAAGTGTTTCATGACTGTTAACAATTATATTCTATCTGTGGTTTTATTCCCTCATAATAAATCCTTCTTTGAAAACAGTCTGCTGATTGGCTTGTAGTGGAGAGTGTCGCCTAGAATGGGGGTGTCAGTGAACTCCACAGTGCAGGGTCCGCTGCTGCATGGAGCCGCCTCTAGCTCCAGTACAGTGATGTTGTTGGGAGCAGCGGTGCTGAGGATGCTGCTAGGCACAAAAAGCGTCACCTGAGGTCCACGGGCTGGCCAATAACGACCCAAGTTGAATCCATTAATCCAAATTTGACCCTGAAAAGACAAAAGGTAATTATTTTAACAGACTTATTACACAAACATCTCAACCCCCATTTTAAACTACATGTTGTAAATTAATAGTACTGAGTGACTTGCTTTTGTCCAGTTGGGTAGTTTAATGTAAGAATCTTGAGGAAGAGCTGGGATGCCATCAGGAATAACAAAGCTGCCTCCATAGAAGGTTGGAAGAGACAATGTGGAAGGCTGAGGAGGGTCCGAGGACACGGACTTCCCCAGGACCCCCTGACTAACTGCCTGATCAATATTGAGACTATACATGGTCCAGCCAGTCAGCACATCTGCTCCCAGAGTCATATTTGACACTAAACCCTGAAAAAAAAGTCATGTATTTATGTTTGTTTCTCTTAAAACTATAAGTGACCAGATGCAGTATGTGAGTAGGAGTAGAAATAACCTTGAAGTCATTGATTCCTCTTCCATAGTTGATCCGACCCATGTTCTCGACCAGTATGTCCACCCGACTACCAGCTTTTCCAGTAATATTCATAGTTATAGTTCGAGATCTCTCGAGAATTCCCGCAGCCACCTGAAAGAGGACACAGTTTTACACCCTGCAAATATTATATACAAAGTCACACAACTGGGAAATTACAGTGTTGCAACGCAAAGTTTAAGAACTGTAGGAGAATAAGAACATGCAATCAAAATCAAGATAAAGATAAATTATGCGATATACAGATTTACAATAGACATAAAAACTAAACAACAGTGTGTCAGCAGAGTAAAACTATAAGGCTACAAAACTTTTACAGCCTTTTTTTGGCTCCGACTGTGGTTACGTACAGTGCAGCATATGGACAAG
The DNA here is from genome assembly GCA_000787095.1 of Periophthalmodon schlosseri. Taxonomy (NCBI): domain Eukaryota; kingdom Metazoa; phylum Chordata; class Actinopteri; order Gobiiformes; family Gobiidae; genus Periophthalmodon; species Periophthalmodon schlosseri. The sequence goes on from KN477802.1 coordinate 66,577, forward strand.
AATAAATAGCAGTTAAAGAGACTTAATTATATTATATTATTTGTACAATAAATAGCTGTAACTAGATTTTTTTTTTATTTTAATAGATTTTTTTTCAGACCAGGGTTGTTAGTTTGTTTTCATACCTGACAGTTTCAACTGCTCACTAGCCTTCCTTTGACTGGTCATGTGATGTTGCTGTGATGTGTCCAGTCACCTGATTTAAGGTGTGTGAGAGTAAAAAGGCCCCCTCGTACCAGTTTAAAGTCCTGTGGGCATGTTTCCGTATTTCTATTGCCTCCTTAATCCAGTGACGATATTTGTTGTCCTTTGTCCCCATGATGTTTGCTCCATCCGAATCCATAATGTGGTTAAAAGAGAGAACGCTGTATTGCTCCTGTTCTACTTTGTGTTTTGTTGTGGTTATTTTTTTACTCTCACACACCTGAGATACTGTCCTGAAGAAGTCAGACTGCAGATGGCGCTGTCATCCTGCCTCCATGCAAGGAAAATAAACCTGTTTAAATCAGATGACCAGACACGTCACAGCAACATCACGTGACCAGTCTGAGGAAGAGCGCTAGTGAGCAGTCAAAACTGTCAGGTATGAAAACAAACTAAACCTTAGTTTGAAAAAAGAATTAAAATAAATGATCACGAGACCAGATGAACCTCACTGGACTATTAACTGTAACTATGGTTATGTACAGTGCAGCATATGGACAGATTAAATGAATACTGTAAATACCAGGTAAGTGACTTGGATTGTACCGTAAAGATTCACATTCTGTTACTGTATTGCACATGATTACTACAGGATGACGACACATGTACAGGGCAAAGTAATACAAAGATAAGGTGATATTAACAAACCGCTTCCACACTAATAGTAGATTAGGAAAAAGCTCAAACTCACTCCATCCACAGACACATAGGCCCGGTCGTGTACCCCATTTAGTGGAGAGGACAGTGGAGTAGGTTGACTGCAGTTAACAAGAAGTATCGTCCGGTAAAGCACATAACCAAAAGCCTACAAAATGGAGAAGAAAAAAAGATGAAAGATAAAATTTAAAACATTACAAAAATAAAAGTTATAAACTGTTACCTGGTGAAGATCTGTGAAGGTCAGGGGATACATACTTTTGACAGGACCAGAGTAAGAAAGTTTCTCAAGAGCATCTGACACAGTCTCCAACTGAATTATGAATACTTTGTTTATTTAATCAAGTACTTAAAGGACAGTTAAAATCTCACTATTGGACTATACCTTTTGTAATGTTATGCTCCCATAGGCAAACTTTGGAGTTGTTGGTGGAATAATGCCGTCTGGTATTTTGCGAAACTGTTGTACAAGAACAAAAATATAATCTTCAATAAGTTATGCAGGGGGAGCAGACTAATCACATACGACTTTTTACTATAATAACTTACCTTTTTGATTACATTTTGGATAGCAAAGTACTTCTTAGTGAGGTCTCCGGCTTCAGTCAGTGGAGCATCATAGTCATAGCTCGTAGGCTGAGCACTGTATGGTTCATTGGCCCCTGAGAAATTAAATAAAAGTTTGATATTTCTAAGGCCTTAAAATGATGTTATTGTTGTAAATAAATACCATTCCAGTATCCAAAATTTGTTCCTCCAATGAACATATACCTGCCAATTACAGAAAGTGATTCGATACAGACAAAACTATAAACAGCAAACGTCTTAAACAAAGTAAAGATGATAATTTGTGTAAAGAAAAAGGCTTTCTTTGTGAACTTACAGGTTGACATTTGCGCCTATTTGAAGCATCTCACCCAGAGACTTGGTCACTGCATCAGTTGATACAACAGAATGATGAGAGCCCCAATGATCAAGCCAGCCAGTGTAGAACTCAGAGTTAACCTTGAAAAGAAACAAAGATTAATGTGTGAGCTAGAATCAGCCTTTTTCAGCGGTTAATAAGCAGATATGGATTTGAATTTTTGTATGGCATCATGTAAATCATCTAGGTTACAGTAGTGTACACCTCCTTGTGACTGGTGATTTAATAGGCTCTGTGCACAGTAGCATGCTAGCTAGCTTATTGTGCCTCAAAGCTAACAGTCACTTTTATTAAAATCAGAAAAAATGAACAACCTGTTAAAATTTAAATGAATTAAAATAAAGACAACCCAATTATTTTTATATGTAGAATACTTCAATTTGTGATGCTATTTTAATATTTATCATGCCTCAAAATTACCATTAGCGTTACCACTGAGACAAAAACATCTCTTTCTAAACATAGAAGTGTCCTCCGGTGAAGACTCCCTGTACACTGCCTGATCTTTAAATATTAACAAGGAGGTTCCAGGCGCTGTTGTGCACAGAGCCAATTGTTTCCCTTTTATAGTATATCATCTTCTATGTGTTGTTTTTTTTTTAATTGACACTGGTTGACACTGGCTCCAGTCACACATTCAGAACAGATTTTTGGAGATAAAATATTATTAAAATGAAATGTAAAGAGCAAATCTGATTTCTGTCTGTACATAATCCTTCTGATTGCTCACATAAAACTGTGCAGTTTGCATGTCATTTAAATTATTTAAATCAGATATTAAATAGATTTTGATTAGCTTATAACCACAGCCATTGTCAGTATGGGTAGAAACAATATTGTCTATATGTCTGCATAGAGAACAATAAAGCAACTGGAATAAAAAAAAGGGAAAAGAACATTTACCAAAGGTCCTTTAGGCTCAGCATGCCGTTGTGCCTCAAAAGCAGCGGTTATATTAGATCCTATAGAATCAAAATTAAAAGTTAAAACAAGAGCAGCATAATCATCTCATCTATATTATGATATCTGCACATTCATTTACACCAAACAAAAACACCCAAATGCTGATTTGCAAGAAGAAACACAAACTTGCCTGGTCCAAAGTCCACCGTAGCATAGAGTCCTTGAATTGACCCACACTTGAGGTAACCAACACTGCCTCCATCTGTGGTAAAGAGCACCACCGTCTTCCCCAGGTGCTTCCGGAACAACTCTGTCAGGTGCCTCAAGTAGTTAAAGTCGCAGGCAAAGTAACTGCCATACTCATTTTCCACCTTTGAGAAGATTCACATAATAAATACTATATAAAGCAAAAATAAGTATACTACTGCTGACTTAATGAAGCTCACCTGGACAGTAATGATAGGGCCTCCATTTTCATAGAGAAAGGGTTTTATCATTGGCAACAATTTCCCCATCCATCTGTCAACCGCTGATAAGTAATCTGAGGTGGATGAAAATAAAATAATATAAAATGAAATAAAAGTCAGAATTTGTTAGTGCGTCCAAAGGCCTTCCTCACCTTTATCTGACGAACGCAATACAATATCCTTTTTGCTAAGAAGCCAGGCAGGTAGTCCACCCTAATAAAAAAAATAAAAACAAAACATTTTTAGACATTACGGATTATCCAGGTTACATAGGCTACTGAAGGTATTCCTCACCATTTCCCACTCTCCACAAATGTAGGGTCCTGGTCGAAGAATGACCAGTAAGCCAATGTCCTGTGCCAACTTGAGAAAATGCATCAGATCTCTATCTCCACTAAAGTTATACTGACCAGGAGACTCCTCATGGTAGTTCCAGGGGATATACCTTTAGTGAAGAATTAAAATCATTTAGACTCAAGTTATACAAAACAACATGCAGAAACATTCACTTCTCTTTGTAGCCTATTACTCTCACGACTTGAAAGTGCGAATATCAATGGGTGTATTCCAATAAAATGCATTGTTTAAATTGTTGCAAAATTGACTTGTGAGGTTTAAGCCATGTTATAATGATGTTACCTCCCCAAAAACATACCTGGAGTTGTGTTTTGTGTCATTCACACATGTTTGAGTAAACCTGCATTATTAGTCTGTCTGCATCCCCAAAGCTCAAAATGCTCCGTTCCACCGTGTCATGAATGTCATGAAGCGGTATTTTTCAAGTTAACATACCATTTACTTTTTTCCTGGGCATTGGCAATTCTAGGGCTGAAATTATCCAAATTATTCAAGTGAAGGTGTGTGGAGTTTAAAATGACAGTGGAGCGCGTCCTGTATTACCACATGACATCACAAGGTGGCACAGAGTGTTTTTAGTTTGAGAGAAGAACTCAGCCTAAATATGCAGGGTTTGTGTGTGAATGAAACAAAACACAACTCCAGGTCTGTTTTTGATGAGGACAATATAGATCGGAAAATAAACTAATATGGGCCCTTCAGGCATTTTTATTTTTGTTGAGCAAAAATAAAAATAAAATAATAAATGATTGCATAGTTTATGTCTGAAATGTTCAGTTATTACATCTATTGCTGTGTTGTTTTATTGTATTTTTCATGTGTATTATATAGTATTCATTTAGAAATACAGCTTTAAAGTAAATCACAAAATAGTAGGGATTCTTTCAGAAAAATCCTATGGGACAACATACGTTTGGATTGCATTCAGACCAGCCATGTACATCTTGAGCAGCCGGTCCTTCCAATAAACTCTGGGAATTCGGTTGTAATGAATGCTTCCTGATATGTATCGAAAGGGTTGCCCATCTTTCTTAAAACTGTTTTTCTGGTAATCCACAGAGAACGTTCTGGGGCCTCCAATCTGTAGGGACACAGAGATTTTGACTCGTCATAGATTCTACATTATGTAATTTATAGACAGTAGAACAGCTGTTACAGTATGTTCCACAGCTCTGACTTTATGGCACACAGATGACATCAGGTGATTCTGTGTCATCATCAGACAGTGTCAATTAAGTGTTTGTGGTTCAAACCCATTGTCATGATTTGAATTTTGTCAAACTGGTTTCAACCTAGCTTGTCTGTGCTGAACATTTGTGCAAAGAATACATGTTAATGTCAAATACACCTGATACGTTTAATGCCATACTGTGAAACATTCCAGGCAAAGCAATAACATCTCTATGGAGTGCACCTGTGGTTCACTTTCCATAGTTCAAACAGACTGTCACGATTTTAATTTTGTCAAACTGGTTTCAACCTACCCTGCCTGTGCTGAATATTTGTGCAAATAAGAATGCATGTTTCTCAAAAAAACTTGCTACGTTTAATGTTCCAGGCAAAGCAATAACATCTCTGTGGAGTACACCTGTAATGTGATTCTGTATGTTCATTTACTGTATGATATCATTATTACAGTAATTATAGAAGCAGGTATATCCTTGTAGCAAATATATTCTAGTAAAGGATGACGTTGTATTGAAAGAAAATGGGAAGGTAAAATGTAGGCTACTTACTGACGCTCCAGACAACATCAGCAGAAGAAGCAGGTTTCTTACTATTAACATGGACATGCTGACTCCACTCATGTACAGCGGCCCTGGACAATACTAATACTAATACTAAGACTTCTAATACTTCTACTACTAATACTAAGTAAAAAAAATCTTACTTCCTTGTACTGGGGTTATTTTAAATGAGTGTGTCATGTGGTCCGGACGTAAAGTCACGTGACATACATTTCGCTTGCAGAAAAGACCACAAGGTGACAGCATTTTGTCATATTTTGTCACAAGCATGGAAGTATTAGAATGACTTTGTTTATGGATAAGGTATTGGACATACAACCTGTTCGGCCCTGGGCAGTTTTTTAATATAAAAATATATAAATAAAATAACAGAGTTTGTTATAGCTGGATAAGACAAGTCAGCATTAGTGCTCCTGACCAGCAGGGGGCAACACTCGAACATGTTGTTGTTTACCGGTTTTAAAGCGGAAGTTCTGTGCTGCACGTTGACAACACTTGCTACACGTGGGGCCCATGGATGGTGGGGTTAAAAGCTAGAGTTTTTTTTGCTGATGAGTAAATTAATTGCGTTATATTGTCATTGTTGAATGCGTCGACGGGGAATAAAGCAGTGATAGAGGAAGCGCCAACGCCTGATCCCGTAGCTGAACCACAAATGTCCCACGAGGAGGCTCCAGAGGAAGACACCAGGCGCACTCGTAGCGGCCGCAGAGTGCGCTCTCCTGCCACACTTCAGGACTCTGTGCCCGCGGTAAGAACACCCATCCGCAGGACAAGACGGTCAGTGCTTCAGGAACTATCAACAGTGGATGAAAATACTAAAGAAGAGGAGCAGAAACCAGACGTCCCTGTCGAGGAGGAAAATGACCGTGTTGGTGAAGCTGCTCCACAACCAAAGCCCGAAGCACACACTAACGTTCAAAATGACAGCGTGAAACACGAAGAGGTTACATACAAGGCTAAAGAAATGCCTCCTTCCAACGCAGATGAATGCACAGCCCCAAATAAGAAACCCCGATTGGCCCCGACTGTCAAACAGGCCCCGACAATTCCACTGGGAAAACCCAAATCTGGAAGAGTATGGAAAGATCGTAACAAGCAAAGGTAAAACGCCCACGTGCACGCTCAACTCAGTCACATGTATATACTATATAAAGATACTGATAAAGATCGATGAAAGGTCAGGGTGAGCCGTTGACCCTGGCAAAAGTGTATAGACGAGTATAATGGCAGAGTGGTTAGAGCACAATCCCAAACCGAAGGTCAGAGGACAGATTCCCACTCCAATCAAGCAATGCTTTTGTGTCCGATGACAGTACACTTCACCCACCTTGCTTTGTATAAATGTGTGTGTGAGTGAGTGGTAGTGGTGGTTGGCCTTTACCCCAGGGCAGATGTGGCTGCAGAAGAACTTTGCTTACCACCTTTATATAGAGTGAATAATGACCACAGTGCAGCACTTAGCTGGAAGAGAAAGAACAACAAAACACAGAAACTTGAGTTCAAAAATGTCCTTTGTGTATACCCAGGTTCTCAGCAGTGGTCAGGGATAAACAACTGTGTAGTTCCTGGGAAAAGAAGATGCAGGCCAAACGAGAGAAGGAGCTGGTCAAACAGTATTCTCAGCAGCTGAAGGAGGAGAAAGCCAGACAGAAAGAGGTAACATGTCCGTCTCAAATTGTCATCTTAAAACTTCAAACTCGATTTCGATACTATGGAATAGATTCGATATTCAACGCTGATACCATGATGATAATAAAAAACACTGTCATTTTCAACATTGAATAATAGTACTAGTTTTAGTATCGATTAGTATTTGATTTTCAATACTTTTGACAGCCCCATCTCTAGGCCTGCCACAATAATAAATTTTGAAGTGCGATATATTGCTGAAGTAAATATAGACAATAAAAGTTAATATTGAGCATAATTGTCCCCAAAAAAACTATTCTAAATGAGCTGAAATAACTAAATGGCAGAATGCAACTCTAAAACAGTTAGTTTGTTTATAATGAGTCATAGAAGTTATTTATTCAACCTTCAACAGCTCAAATCTTATCATATTGTAAAAAAATAACCAAAATGTTCCCACTACTGCAAAGAAAAAGTACCCACGATAAATATTGACCCCCCCAAAAAAGAAAATATTATTCCATCTAACATGTATTGTACCATTTATATTTGGTGACCATGTTCTGTTTGTTGGTAAAAGGATAAGAGGAAGAGGAGAGAAGAAAACTTGAAACGACGGGCGGAGAATGAACGTAAAGCTGAGATTGTTCAAGTGGTATGTTCATCTAAAGTGTATTTTTGTATATTTTAAAATTTTATACAAATGCATGGCTGTTTTCTTGTCTTTCAGATCCGAAATACAACCAAAATCAAGAGAATGAAGAAGAAACATTTGAGACGGATTGAGAAGCGAGACACCTTGGCCCTGCTGCAAAAATCAAAGGACAATAACCAGAGCACAAAATCCAAGGCCCCCAAAAGTGTAAAGGAAGGTCCCCCTGGTTTAGTTTTGACCTAAGGATGCGGTTTAGAAGATACCGACCATTACTACGCTTGTTTTTGTAATAATGGCTGTTGTGGCTTTTTGTATTGTTACCAAGCTGAGGTGTGTTTTAAGCCATGCTAATATGTTGTTACCTCCTCAAAAACATATCTGAAGTTGTGTTTTGTTTTATTTACATGTTTGAGTAACCCTTTATTATTTGTCTACATCTCCAAAGCTCAAAATGATCTGTTCCACCTTGTGATGTCATGAAGCGATAGTTTTCAAGTTAACAGCTCCTTTTACCCATAGTTCAGTAGAGATTGGCAATTCCAGGGCTGAAATTATCCAAATGATTCTCATGAAGGTGTGTGGAGTTTAAAAACACAGTGGAGCACTTCCTGTATTACCACTTGACATCACAAGGTGGAACAGAGTGTTTTCTGTTTGAGAGAAGAACTGTGTGTTAAACGTGTGCATGAAACAAAACACAACTCCAGGTATATTTGTGATGAGGAAACAACATTATAACATAGATCAGAAAATAGTGTATTATGGGACCTTTAAGAATCGTGAGAGATTCGCTCCTATGGATGTATGGATGCTCAAAATACTTCTGTACTGTATATTAAACATCTATATGGCAATTATTTTTCACTTTTTTGTATTCTAACCTTTATGTTCGTCACACTGACACTGGCATGATCTCAGACAATTGAATTATTAAGATGGCGCAAAATGGAGCAAAATTATTTTAAGATGCTATTCTCAGATGACTTGGAGGTCACTTAAGAGCATGGAAGGCCATGTTTCCTGACCAAAGAATCTATTTTTAGTTCAAATTTGACATCAATTTGTTTTTAGTCAAAAGTGATTGCTTAACTCCACTGTCACAAGACCTGGTTTGAGTCAGTGTGAGTCTATGATTCATGGCATTTGACAGCAGACAAAAGAACCGTGTTGTCCTCTCATTTTTACTTTGACATTCATTGTTACCTAGCAAATAATGCCATTGCCATGTAGAACAGTGCTCTTATTGTAGTACCCAGTTCGGCCAATCCTTAGGTGCATCTCGACCTGTTTGCTTTGTAAATTCCCAATAACTTAGACATTTCAAAATGTCAAAAAACGGGCAAAGCCGCCCTGCTGTGATCATTGTGGAAGGAATGATTGTCCTGTGGATATTGGCTCTTAACTTCATTAGTCATACGAGTGTAACAGAACCATATAAAACTGGCGTGGCGTGCTCTAGAACATAGTTGCAGGTGTACTTTGTGGAGTGAGCTCTGTCAGATTTTGAAAGGAGCACCAGTCACTGAACATTTGGTAAGTATTCTCCCATCAGTCCAATTTAGAGTGTGAACAAATGATGCTAGAAATGTAAAACAACTTTTGAGTGTCTGAAAGGGTTAGCACTAAGCATTATTAACATGGAAATTCTTATCTTTCCTTTCAGGTGTTAAAAACATCCAGAATGCTGTCCATCATTTTTATTTCCTCACTGATTATTGGTGAGTAAGGCTCTTATTCATTTATCTTCAATCTATAAATAATATTTTGAAAGTATTTTTCAATTGGAGAGCACAGTTGTTCTGGTGTGGAGATATGCAAATTGTTTGACCTGGGACTCAAACAAAGAAAACAAAGCTATAATATACTTAGATAATGATTTTGTTTATTGTAAGCCACAATATTGATCTAAAATGACTTCATAATAAAAACGTGTCCATTTACTTCCTGTTCAAAATGCCTCTTTATAGTAGCGTTTTACTGTAGAAAAAAACAAGATTTTTATTTTTGAAAAATTGCTATGTAATATTTTAACTATACATGTATGATCCAGAGTCTGAATTCAGCACAGAGCAGTGGATAGGGGGTATGTGAAAAAACAGATTTTCTAAGCACTTGTGCTTCGATTGAAGGACAGTGCAGCATTAGTCAAACATGCATGAATCATTTGAAGTGTAATGCATAAAATACCATCATAAAATTGCCCAGACTGTAGTCTATTTCAACGTCAAGGACTTGGAGAATTAACTAGTAGTCTCAAACTGAGTTTTGAACTAGAGGCCTACATCCGTTCACGAAAACGTGTCTAAACTCAAAAGGTGGCTCAACTATTAAATTCTCTCATGGGTGTGCAAGGTCATGTTTATGGCAATAATTATTTCTGTTATTAAAGCATCTTC